>WOVY01007564.1:0-51358 GCA_013436015.1 Rhipicephalus annulatus
AAGTAAACTGCAGGCGTCCTCCCCGGGTGTGAAGCCGTGATCTTGAACTGAACGCCAGGCAGCTGGCCATTCGGGGTGCCGCCCATGCTGATTCCGACCCTGATGGTGACCCTTGAGAGTTCGAGCGCCCCCCGTGATTGGGAGCGGGCCTTGGGTCTAGAACCTCTTCTGGAACGCGACCTCCCCCTGGAGTAGGCCACCTTTCCTGTTCTTGTGTGGTCTGGATGCTCTGGGTCCGTAGGCTGGAATAAGCTGCTTGTCGTTGAATGTCTGGACTGAATGTGATTGATGCGTCCGGGCTTCTGCGGCTGCTCGCGATCTTCCCATCGTCGGCGTCTGACGACGTATGGCACTAAGAACCTGTTCTTGCACTCCTTGTCTGCCGTGGGATGGTGACCATCGCACAGCCTGCATCTTGGATTGCACTGGTGCAGGCTATCTAGGGTTCTTGTCTCGCAGCCTCTGCAGATGGTTTCTGCTGGGGTTCGGACAGACGTCCGACCGATGTTCCCAGCTTTCCACAGATGTAACATATATCGATGTTCTTGCGGTAAGGGAGCACTGCAAAAGTGAAGGTCCATATCTCATGAATCTGGGCACCTTGTGTCCTTCGAACGCCATGATGATTGTCCCGGTGTCCTTGATTCTCTTGGCCTGCAGCGCGAGCGGGTTGTTCGCGTTCACAATCTTTCGGGTCAAAATTGTACTGAGTATCGCTTACGGGGATCCCGCGAATCACTCCTTTACAAGTATCGCTGGGTGCGGTGGCGTACGCGCTAACCTCGAAAACTTTGCCTCCAATGTCAATTTGCTTGACCTTGAGGTATCTTGAAGCTCTGTCTTGGTCAGGAGTGCTTGCCACCATAATGGTCTGCTGCAAGTTGGAACAGATGACGTCCTGCATGGCCTTCTCCTCTTTGACGGCCGGCCGCCAGTACTATCGCTCTTTCTGCCACGGCTCCAGTGCCAATTCTCGAGATATTTAATCCTCCACGTGGTCTCAGCAGATAACTCAAATTACACACATGATCCAACGCATCACCAATCGCAGGAGAGGCCTCTGTGAGAAGGATGTCCTCCGCTTAGTACAAGCACTCATTAGTTAGTCGGCTCACCTATCATCTTCCCTTTTCACAGTCTCACTCTAGCTCAAATAAAAAAGATGGACATCCTCTACGGACAGCTGTGAAGGCGGCTATCGGCTTGCCTCCACACGCATCTACACAACGCCTCCTTCAATTAGGAGTCCACAACACCATAACCGAACTCATCGAGGCCCAGCACAATAGTCAGCTCCAACGGCTTCAGGCAGACCCGTCAGGGCTGCGCCGTCCCTGTCTCGTCTTGGCTACCCGATTCCTCAAAAACCCCGCACAATACCGCGACATAAACTTGCTTCTACTGTCCACGCACTCAATCAAAGTGCCTCCGATTCCACGCAATATGAATTCCTCCCGCCACTCCGGTTGTCGACGTGCCCGAGTTCAGGCTATGACACGCGTCTTTGGTGATGGTACATCAGACATACAAGTACTTTACACTGATGCAGCACGCTACCCAGAGAAGTCAGCCAGGTGTTTAGCCGTGACAGATGACACAGACACCCTTGTGGCGTCTGCCACCCTTCGCACTACAGACAGTGGTCTGGCAGAGGAGGGAGCTCTCGCTCTAGGCAATTGTTTACGCTACGACACTGTCACATGACCTCCTCTGTCACTATTGTAACAGATTCACAAGCTGCTTGCCGTGCTTTTCGCTCAAGGACTTGTGGCTGCACATACACACAATATCCTCTCTTCTGTCTCACCGTCCGCATTACGTACTGTCTGGCGTATCGTCTGGACTCCTGGACACGCCTCTCTAAATGGTAATGAACGCGTTCATGCGGTTGCCCCGAGAGCTGACCGGCCGGGCTTCATTGGAAGAGCTGTCCAATCCAGACGACGCATCGACAGAACCACTAAACTACAACGCTACGCTGCAGTACTATCGACAGAGCCGTTATACGTATCCCCCCCCTCATCCTTCACTTAACAGAGCAGATGCTGTCGCTTGGCGGCAACTACAGACCAATTCATTTCCTTGCCTTTATATGCTAAATCGCTTTCATCCGACTCTCTACCCCTCCTACTGCCCCTTCTGTGGATCCGTACCGATGGTGTACCACTCCACGTGGGAATGCTCTGCC
Source organism: Rhipicephalus annulatus (assembly GCA_013436015.1). NCBI lineage: Eukaryota > Metazoa > Arthropoda > Arachnida > Ixodida > Ixodidae > Rhipicephalus > Rhipicephalus annulatus. The sequence continues at coordinate 2,189 of WOVY01007564.1, forward strand.
CCACAGGGCGTGCCTCCCATTCCCAATCCCACCCCTTCCTCTTGGGAGTCTGCACTGCTCAGCCTTACGCCGGCAGGAACAGCAGCAGCTGGTCCAGCGGGCTCGCAGGGTCGCGCAAGGCAATGGAGCCATGGACTGAGGGCCCCACCCAAAGAAGGCTCAGTTTCCATTTGTTATTAATAAATGTTTATTCTCTCTCTCTCTCCACGTGGTCGTAGCACAATTTTGCTGAAGTCCTTAGGTAGTGGCGGCATGCGTCCAGCTCGCACGATTCTATGCTTGGTGTCATACCTACTACGACTGGCTCGAGCGTCTCCCGCAACGCCAGTTTTGGTCGAACCCTTGGCAGCAGGAACGCTAACCGCGGCTTGCTTATTCCTTGAGCGTCTCGTTGCGGCTTCCTTCCAACCCATGTCTTCCGTGCAATCCTCTGGAGAGATGTCTTCTCCATCTACTTGGTATTCCATTCTCAGTTGCAGGTTCTGGAACGCGCAGAGCGTTGAGTCGCGTTGGCACTGGGTCGGCGCATCGGCGACAAGCACCTCCTTGGTTAGGCTTAAATCCCCCGGTGGCGTTGCCGTGTAAAAATGTCCCAAAAACGGTTTAAAAAGTCCACTCGCCACCACAAAGATGGTATCTGCTGATTTCTTGAAAAGTTAGGCACACGATGAGACTAAAAAATCGGCGACAAATTCGTGAATACCACAGGAAAGCATTCTTGAAAGCAGGAGCCGATCTTCGCGCGTCCGCACTGGTCGGCACCTAGAGCGTCCCTCCCTACGCTGTGACGTGCCTGAGCTTTTCAACCTCGTCTGTTTTTCGGAATCAGAACGGTACGCGATTCACCAAAGGATGGTGGTAATTTTTTTCCTCATATGCCTCATTAAAAACGCCCGCAAGTATTGAAGACAATCCACTTTTAAAACATTTGTACCACTTGGCACAAAGACCATCTGGTCCAGCAGATTTCCTGGGATTTAACTTATCAATCGCCCGTTCAACTTCAGATGCAGATATAGATAATTACAAAGCGTTTTTCACTTCCTCACTCACTTGCGGCATGCGTCCTAAATATTCTTCTTTAAATCTTTCTAGGTTTACCTGTCTACACGCAAAAAAGTTTTCGGAATGACTTGAAAATACGGATAAAATGCTGTCCGTATTGGTTACTTCATGATCTTCCTTCTCTATTTTTTTCGATATGATTCCGTTCATTTTCTCCACCCCTAACGCTCTTTTGGTTGGCGTCTCTCCAGCCGCTAAAGCCTCAGCCCTAGCATGGACGAGTGCACCGCGGTAGCGTTTCTCGTCATGCAGTGCAAGTTTCTGCTTAATATAGCGTATGTCAATTTTATACTCTCCCGGTCGTTTGCACTACAAGTCTATCAGTCTTTCCAAAGTCTTTCGGAGTTCTTTTTCTTTGTTTTTCCTTTCGTAACTCAATGCGCAAGAACGATCAATAGCTTTTATTTTGATCCGCTGCTTGAACTCTTCCCATTGTTCTGCAAGTTTAACTTCATCATCCATTTTTATTTCATTGATACAGCTCATTACCTAATCTACAAAATATTCGTCAGTGATCAAAGTGGAATTCATCTTCCACAGCTCCCATGAGAAAGTTCCACCTTTTGTTTTCTCTCCCATATCACATTTAACTAAACAATGATCACTGAAGTGTATTGGGTAGACAGCATATGTCTTACAGTGGGCTATTATTTCAAGCGACACGTAAATGCGATCAAGGCGCGCATGGCTATTCCCCTGAAAATGTGTGAAACGCACATCCCGCGTTCCCTCCATACAGCTGTCCACGTCTTCTAACTCGAATTCAGTAACTATGTCCGCCAGCGTCCCACTACTTTTATCGTAAATGGCGCGTCCGTCTGCTCGATCTCGCCCGTTGAGGACGCAGTTAAAATTATCAAGTAATACATATTTCCTTTTCAAAGTGAAGTGCTGCTTTAGGCATGAAAAAAAAGTGATCGCTCCTCGCAATTGGTTGGTGCATAAATACACACTATACGCCACTGACATTCATTGAATACAAAATCACAGGAAACCAATCTACCAGACGGGCAAGAAAAGATATCTTGCACTACCAGACCCTGTAACTTCCTAATGAACAAAACACAGCCTGCAGACGTGCTTATTGCTTGACTTACAATTGCGTAGTAACGCGCCGTAAACCTCAGCACCATGTCCCGGGTCTCCTCCTCACCATCTGCTTTTGTTTCTTGTATAGCTAGTATATCCAGATCATGACCCACGAGCAGCCTGTAGACTTGGCTCTGTTTCCGCTTGGCGGCAAGACCTCGAACATCTAACGTTGCCACTCTAAGTTTCGGTGCAAAAGCCATGTCTACACAATGAAGAAGTTAGCCCGGGGCATGATGCTTACCTTCAGCGTCTAGAGTAGGGCTAGACATCTTCGGAGCCTTCAGGTAGACACGTGCCACTGGAGGACAAAGGTGGCCAGTGTTTGTCCAATATCGGGTTGGGACGCAGCCTTGTGCTGCTGCGTCTGAACGAAGTCTCCTTCACAAATGGCCCCACTTCATGCTTTTCACTGGACACCCTACGTCATCCTGCAGACTGCTCGCGGGGTCTTTTGCTTGACGCCCGCCTCACCACTGATACTCTCGCACGGCACTGTAAGTTCGGTTAATTGCACCGGCTCAGGCTCCTTCGATGAAGTGCTTGTGAAGCCTTCCTTGGTTTGGCCGGCTGCCTCTTGAGACCCCTCCTATGATTTTATGTCTGCTTGGACTGTTGGTTCATCACCACCAGTCGGTGTGGCAGTACCTGTTGAAGCTTCTGGGTTCACCACGTCGCCTTCGCCTCTCGCCGCGTCTTCATACTCGGTCGCGTTCATCACCAACTCTGCTGTGTCTTCACCTTCAGCTGATCCTATAGCCGATGCGTACGTGCGCATGCACGCGTCTTCGCTGTGGCCAAACTGCCGATAACGCGAGCATCAGGGTACGTTACACTCTCTTCTAACGTGGCCGGTACCTTGGCAGCGCCGACACTGCATTGGCAGACCAGGTGCAACCACAAGTGCCAGTTCACCAGCCACCCTGATTTGATGCGGGAGATCTTCAACCTTCACGCCACTCATGAGCTTAAGAATCACAGTCCGTGTGGTTGACCCCTTGTCGCTGACTACTTGAACACGCCAATTCTCCCTGGTGACTTGTACGACCTTCCCGTAAGCCGCCAACGCCGTTAGCACGTCTTCATCGTTGACGCCATACAGCAGCCAATAAAGACGCAGCTGCATCTGCTGATCCTGGGGGTCTACGATGATGCAGCGTCGACCCTTGACGTTCACCTCCTACACGTCCAGCAAGCGTCTCGTAGCGTCCGCGTTGTTCATGGTGACTGCCCAGACATAATTTATCTGGTAGGCCCCCAGTGCCAACACCTCCGACAGCAGTCCTGTAGATCCGAGCACGTCTCAGAAATCTTCTACTCGATACGGTCTGCCGCGCACATCACCGTGCAAAAACACAGTGTTTTGCGCAACGCGTCCTTTGGGCAGTGGAGGCAAACTTACTTCGTATCCTGCGTCTTGCTCTTCGCTCATCCTGTTACCGCGGCTAGTAGGTGCCGCATACGCCACTCCTACGGAGCACATGATTCTTGCGTCCGACGCACGTGAGTGCCAACGAAAGGATGACTATTTTTTACGTGCACATGTAGTAAGAGGTAAGCGTGGGGAATATATAGCCCCTACTTTAAGGGGCATGTCTGGAACAGGGAAACACTTGTGTTTCAGGATGAATTATAAGAAATTCGAACCTATAGCACTATATTATACCAACTGGTTACGCAACTTTCGTGACGTAGCACAAGACTTTTAATCAGCCTTACTTATAAAAATCATATCTTATATTTTTTATTATAAAATGGCCACAAAAAGGCATTAGGTACAGTGGCTAGAGCAATGTACCGAACTTATTGTCAGTGCATTTGAATGCTTCACACGACAAACATATCAGCGTTTAAAAGGTAATAATCGTTTTGGGGGCTTTACGCGCCAAAGCAATGATAATATTTGGAGACACGCCACAGTGGATTAACTGTGACTGTCTTCGAGGCTAATTGAGACTGTCCAGTTATTTTGATCTGCCGGTCTTGTAATTATGCGCTGTAATTTACTAAGTTTGTTGTGACTGTCTATTACGATACCTGTAGCACTTGCTTATGGTTCGTTAACTTGTACTTCTTCGTCTCGACAACATCAGAATGACGTTTACATATATCGGTCGCGTAATTTAAAGAAAATGTATTTTCTTGATGTATGGATACCTTCTGCGTCATTTTTCGGGTAATGATTATACGTTGAGACAATTTCCTCTCATAAGTTATCAGAATCGCATTGACACACTGTATTGGAATATATAGTCAAAAGCCGGGTAGCAAAGAAGAAGCAACAGGGCAAGAAAGGTAGTAACCGCTGCAGTTACTATTTGCTTGCAGTTGCTACCTATTTCCTATTTTGTAACTTTTTAAGAGTATATATATATATATATATCTATATATATATATATATATATATATATTATATATATATATACTATATATATATATATATATATATATATATATATACCAAATGGAAGAAGTGTATACCTAAGGGCTCGTTTTTCCGTGTTTGTGACACAATATTAATGAGATCTAACAGACAGTATAGCCAAGGAATGTACAGGGGAAGTTATTAGAACCAATGGAATGTAAATAAGAAGAAAGAAAAGTGGGTGAAAAATAACCAGCCGTGAGCAGGAATTGAACCTACGACCTTCGAATAACGCGTTCTATGCTGTAACCACTCAGCTATCACAGCGGCCGATATATATATATATATATATATATATATATATATATATATATATATATATATATATATGTACGGTAAGCGACGTCGACCCCACCGACACAAGAAGAAACATCTAGCCGAGGATGTCCATATAGTTGCAATCACAATAAAACGGAGCACTCAGTCTCACATTTTTAACCTGCAAATTTAAACCCATCGGTAAACATTACAATGGACAATTGTGCCGAGACTACTATTTCATTCAGTCAAATTGGTGTGTGCAACTATAAATTGTGTAGCCAGCTGGGTTTAGCGACTGCGCAGCCTGAATCTTACGCATCAACCCCCGGCTATCCCAAGGCCTATGTGCTCAGATTTGGGGTGCACGTTAAAGAACCCCAGGTGGTCTAAATTTCCGGAGCCCTCCACTACGGCGTCTCTCATAATCATATAGTGGCTTTGGGACGTTAAACCCCACATATCAATCAATCCCAAGGCCTAGTTTCGTGAGCGAGAGTCATCATCTCCCGGAGGCGCCTTTATATTCCCGCACCATTCCAGCCGGGGACTGCAGCGCCCCGGCGAGTCATGGCGTGAACTAATATGAGTGGCCGTGCGCTAGGTGCTTTTTTGGTGACCACGCGCTGCCTAGATACCAAATCGCGTGAACCTCCCTAGATGCTTTAGTCTCTAGCGTTGCGCCCACGTCGACTGTCAGTGCCTCTATGGCCAACGTTGATTTTGGTGTTGTGGGCCGGTGTGTAGGGATAGCGGCATTATTCCTTGTGAACATTTGATGAGGGAGTACTTGCTGTTTCGCGGCTGACCTAACCTTCATTGGTTGGAGATTGAGAGCTGTGGCTGTTTCATGCAAGCGGCAGCATTGAATGACCAACATACCGCGTCGATGTGATATCCTCAAGTGCTGGCTGTGTTGTGTGTGCTGTGCAGTGGTTCGTTTGACAAATTGAATTCCCTGCATATGGTATGATGCTGTTTCATGCTAGCCATAGCTCTTAATCACTCCCGCGTCGGCGTGATCACGTGCAAGTGCCGGGAGTTCTGAATGAGATCTAGATCTCTGACGCACTGTACTCACAACACCACTGTCACACGGGTTCTTTTTTGCTATGTCGTAGCATTTTATATCGAAATTTGATGATGGCTGAACCGTATTTGATCTGAATAGTTGGGCAGTCTGCAATGACAAATACTGATGTCACTCGAATACTCTGATCGAGATCGACGCTCGTGTTGTTCTCTTTGCCTTCCGTGCCTCGACTTTCGTCTGTTTCTTTTAGCACATTCGTGCTCGTGCTGCAGCCCTTATTACTTTTATGGAGCTGCATGCCATACCCTGTGCAGAAGAACAATGGATGCAACCTCTTACGTTCCAGGTGGTGGCAGAGGTGAGAATGGTTGCTTGTGTTATTTTATGGCTTATGCGACAGAAGGCACTAGTCACTCCTAGCCACTTTCTAGCTTGTAATGCTCGCACAATCACTGCATTCATTCTGCTTCTCATTGCAAGTCGGTAACTTGTCATAATCTCATGTCTCTCTAGTCTGCATCACCTAGACACGGTGTCCCTCCTCTATGCTAAATTTGCCCTTATGAGTTTTTAAGACACAAAAGTCAGGCTAAAAGTACTCTTCGCTATACGAGTTGGTCCATGTTGTTGTACAAGCCACAAAGATATGCCTGTTTTGCATGATGAAATAATGAGGGAAGGGTTCTAGGGCAGCTCAAAGTTTCGACGGCTTATTCAACAATGAAAACTATAGGCACACTTGTGTGGACTAAGCTATGCTCCCATTGAGAGCATACTAACTAATTACACTCTGTGAACTCGCTGTCCACCTAACAGAAAAACACTAAAGTATCACTGATACCTATTGAACCTCGTGATTTTATACTAAATACATCCATTCATTCTCGAGTAGTTGGGTCCCTGCTTCTGCCAATAATCAGAAGATTATTCAGGCATGGCTAACACTTGTGAAAATTGCAATGCATTAGCAAATATGCCCCATCTTTATCTTGTGACGAAAGCTCATGTTTCTGTGCATGCTCATTCAAGTATATTCTTGCCAGGCCAGCATTCGTCTTTTGCTGTCGGATAGTGCAAATTCGTAAACGACCCCGTTGACACATTTTGTGTATGACTTGGTGTGCCTCTTGCTGTACCCACCTTTGTTGCTTCCATCAGATAGTATACTAGTATATATGAGAAAACTGAGATAACTTTCATGGCACAGAAAAAAGAATCGGCATGCCATCTCTGTTTGCAACCATTTATAGGTCGTGTGCAGCTCGGTGTACATACGGTACAACCTCATGTCTCGCTGTTCTGTGCTCTTGCTTTACCCAAGTATCGTGGTGTTCTCTCTTGATATTCTGCCTGAGCGACTCAGCTGCAGCGTTAAGGAGCATGCGACAGAAACGAACCACAGAAAACCAATCCAATTGGTTTTGAAAAGTCTTTTGCATAGCGTGTGAGCACGACCTTGCACATGCATACTCTGGGCATTGTTTAGTTATGGCCCTCTTCAGAGTTTTGGAATGCGTCAACTCGTATGAAAGCAATTTTTCATCAGACCTAGACTAGACGAAAAAGCCAACAGCCGTGATGACTCTGCAAGGTAATGCACTAAGCCAAAAACTGTAAAGAGCCACAAGCATTACACTCATGTGTAAACACCAATCCTTTTTGCTGTCTGCGAAAGCCGGCTAAAACATTGTTAACAACGGGCTAATATGTGACAGTGGTTAGTTGCTTTGAAATAATAAAAAAATTTTCAACATACGTAAGAATTTCCAAAACCTGCCCCTAAATGTATTGTTGGTGGAACGTAATAAAAAAAGGTATGGTCAGACATAAAAAATTGCACCCCAGAGGAGCGACAGAAGAGCCTATACATAACGCCTAGACTTTTAATAAAAAATTTGTTCTTAAAATAATGAAGATGACTAACCTAAAGCGTGAGAAAGGCCATGAAAATTTATACTGCCATGCCCATGGCATTCCTGAAGGTAACCACACCACTTTCGTCTATGCAACTTTTAATGCACAAAAACAATTCGCCGTGCAGGACAGAATAAAATAAATTCTCAACATCAAACAAAAACAAGTACCCATCGAAGGGTTGTTTGAGGCCAGTGGATGATGCAGGGTAATTCTCAATTTAAAACGAGTTTTCCAGGCAACAGAGTCTAACTGCTTCATAAAAACTGACTAATCACGTTCTGCCAGACAGCTAAATCAATCACAATAGTCCTGAATGAAACACCTGGCTTACGCATCTTGGCTGAAAAAACACACAAAGGGTGTTTTTGCTAGCGGCAGTATGCAACAGACACTGCTAGTTGTGCAAGTTCTATGTCTTTACTCAGAGTCAACGCCTTGCTTTTCAAAACTGTTGTTTTGATGGCTTTCAACTTGACGAAGTTCATGTAGACTGCTTGTCTTGCCTTGAAGTTGCACAAATCTACATCCATTACTACGGAGCCATTTAGCTACATGAAATCGACACAAATTCTTTCACTTGAAGAATAAAAACACTCATCATAAGATCCTCCTGACGAAGAATAGGTTTTCCACTGCTCTGGCTAGAGCTTAGACACTGTCTTGTAAGCAATGGTTCCTAACTGCTACATCGACTTTGGCGGCAATTCGTCGGTGCAATGCCAGCAAATAGTGAGCCAGCAAAAGAGGTATACTTCCAAACTATTGAGTACATAGCATACATTTTCTGCAATGTGAACATTTTTCAGACAAGTGAGGCCTTCCCGATTCATGCGAGCAGGCTTCTTAGGTATGAAACAGCGGACATACCTCATCTTCCGGTTCCACTTCACCTCAGTGATGTGGGCCACTGAACCCTTGACATTGCAAAACTGCTTCAGCGCCAGTCACTCCAGGTCCAAACTGAAGCAAAGTGCACGAAGCAGGTAAAAAAAACAAACCTGCTGCCACAAATTGTGATTTCACAGACTTTCTTAACATGACCAATTGAAGGTGTGACGTCCCCCCAAAAGAGTACTCACTTCTTATGGAACATGACCTTTTGGGGAATTCATGCCTTCATTTGATTGTGTTAGCAAGTATGTAAAATTTAAAATCCAAATTGCGGAAGCAGGTGCGCTTATTTTTTTACCTCCTTTATGCAATGTGCTTTAGTTTGGAACTGGAGTGGCTCGTGCTAAAGAAGTTTCGCAATACCAACTGTATCATACTTGACCAGGTACAATATGAAATGCCCAGTCAGGCATGTGTTATCAGTCGAAACACGTCATCTTTCAGAATCCACATTCTGAAAGCATCCCGAGGAACCATGCATCTTTGGTTAAAAAGGCACACTTTTAAACAAGGTCATTCTTGTGCAAAGCAGCCAAGCATGCGAAGTAGGTCACGAATGCTCCTTGGCACACCACGTCGGAGCCCGCAGCTGCCGCAAGGTGCCACTGCTCAAGGCTGGCTGCAGATGCGCTCTACACAGTCGGGAACATGCCTGTACGTCGTTCTGCTAAATGTTCCAGATATGTTTCTATGTTGCTAGAAAACTGTCGAAAAGCATCTTGTAGTACAACTAGAATACGTAAAAAGTAGCATTGTGATGCTAGTTGATTACCCGTTGATATTGAGACCAACTTGGGATGTGCAACAGCTCGATAATACAAGCTCTTTTTGTACACCAGCCTATTTTATGTCCAATGCTATACAAAGGCTTCCGCCAGTCACCTACAATTTTCCCAACCCTGTATAAGCTCGTTCAATCTTATGCATACAAAATTTTCAATTCATCATTTCATCTAGCCCTCTGCATTCCTCGGTTATTCTTCCCATCTTTTTGTTTCCACCCCATCTCTCTATGGTCACTTGTCTCTCCCTCACATTGCTTGACATGTCCAGGTCCACTTTTTATTTCTTGATGTAAGCTGTAGCCCTGTTTGTTCTCTAATGAGCTATACTTTTTTAATATCTTTATGTAATGCCAGCCATTTTCTGTTTCTTTTTTGCATAGTTCTTTATTTGTTCTCGACTCTTTTTTTCTGTTTTTGTGCTATCATTTAAGTTTCCACACCATAAGTTAGTACTCGCAGCATAAAACAAACAGTTGACCACTCTCGTCTTTAGGGACAGTTGTATACTTCCTTTCTGGATTTGGGAATGTCTGCCATGAATAAACGAATTAAAGCTCAAGCTCATCCATACACATTGGTGAATTGCTATGTCATGAATAGTGTGTCCTGCGAATATTTGACTTAAGTACATATATTTTGTAAGAATTCTTGTGTGTCGTTGCTAGTTGCAAACTTTGGATCACTTGTTTGGTCTCTTAACAATAAATTCTTGTCTTTTCCTCACTTATTTTTAGCCCTATTTGAACACTTCCTTGCTTAGACCCTCAGTTCAATGTAGTTTATCGGCATCACTGCTGAAAAGCAAAACGTCATTTCGAAAGCGTGAGTACTAAAATACGTTTTGTCAATCATTATTCGTGTTTCTTGTCCACTAGGTGGGTCAAATACTTCTGCTAAGCATCCTGTAAATATCGCTCAGATTTCGTATCCTTGCCAGATCTACTTCACAAATAGAATATTTCTGCTCTGCGACGCCTCCTCCAACATAAAGGGACTTTTCTAATCGCCCCCTCAGGACCTTGATAAAGTTAATTGCCCGTCTGTCTGCTGTGCACTCTTTGCAGATGTTGGCTAGGATATTCATGCACTAGCTACTCTAAGACTTTTGGTATCTCTATGGAGTCGAATGCCTTTGTAGTCTCTGCAAGCTAGGTAAATGGATCAGTTCTGTTTCGCAGATTTTTCTGTTTGACAACGCATGGTTATGATCCACAGTGGGACATCTGTAGATTGGTGTATAATTCTTCAAATCTTCCACATATCTTTTTTGTATTTGTTTGGTATCCGCATTTTTACAGTTTGGTGGTACAATTGATTCGCCAGTAGGTGAAGCATTGTGCAGAAAGTGTCACAAGCTTGCTAAGTACGAGATTTCCTTCATCTTTGATCAAGTTAACAATACGCTGCATGATTTTTCGTGGGTCATGTGAAGGACTCTATTCCATTCTCTCGGGGTAGGGTATCCAACGAGATTTGTTCTTGGTTAAGCTTCTGATTCTATGTTTCTTTCTTTCTAACTTTGTTTATATTTACTCAGAGAATTGATGTGTTTTGTTCAACTTTGGCTTCATTTATTTTAGGTGGCTTATTTGTAAGCTGTCGTAAATGTCTTCTGCCACCTTACTATGTTGAGACTGCTGCTTATGTTACTCTATTTATCTGTTGGAGTGTGCATTCATAAGTAGATTCCTGTTGTCATGCTTTGTCATTTTTTTTCAATCCTTTATCTATTTTTGGTGCTATCAATTCCTATGTCGGACATTTTCTTTTTGTTAGTCAACCCTTTTAGCTCAGTTAATTCAACTTTAAAACTTCGATGGGTAGCTTTTGTAGATTGTTGTTCCTTTTTTGTTATTTGAGATAAATTCCTTACTTCTTGCCCTAGGTAAGATTTACCCTACCGGAAGTTGCATTTTAGGACTCAATGTAGTTGTGTTTTTTTCTTTCCTCAACGTCATAATATTTCTCTTGTTGTAAGGCCTCGCATACGAGTGTTCTAAGGCAGTGCTGAGAATGCACGTGACTGTGGCTCTGCTCTATTCTAAGAGGAGCCTTGCGATTTCTCTGCAAATTATAATATTAAAAAAAGAAATGGATTTTTTGGGTGCCTTGAAGTTCTGAATTCAATTTTGGTGGGCTTACTCATTATGATGACTATGTAATTGAAGCATGTGAAACGATTGTTTTCGTCAAACATTTAAAAGCAAAGTTAAAAAAACATACTAAACATGAATCGCAGGTCATCGCTGCTGTATCTCAGGAAGTAGCTGCGTTGAGTTTTCCTCGAAACAACATAGGTTTACGTTGGCTCGTTCGCACTGCGTCTGTTTCCTGCGAGGAAAAATGTCATGGCGGCTTTCGGTTTTATCGTCGACCAGCGCGAAGTTTGAGCTACGTGTTTATTTGCCGCAAGCACTCTTCCTTGCGATAAATGTACTCTTCAGTGACGAAAGTGATGAAGGCAAATGTTCAGAGCTTGATAGTGAACCTCAAGTCAAGAACAGGTAAGCTGTCAACCTCTAACTAATCTCAGGGTGAATGCGCTTTCCCATCATTAATTTTGTGGCAGTGATGATAATACTGCTCTGTCTTAATGTACCACAATTCAAAAACTCCCTCGCTGTTAAGTTGCTCGGTTTGTACAGTAGCCTGATGAGAATATTGTAGAGGCTAATACAGATTTTTACAATAAAGTAAGACTTTCATTGTTTACCATGCTTCCACCGTACGTGTTGTTGTGTATTTATCTTGTTGCTGTACGTGTACTCATGATGTCCGTTTATTGTGCGTGTAATTCAAACACATTGCTGGTTTTAGGATCACGTGTGGCTCTTCTTTTGTGCCGGATCTGTAGCGGAAGCGTTTTAACCAGGTAAAATCGGGTGCGCTGACACTGAGTGACAGATGAGTCAGCTGCTCAGTGCCAGATAACAAATTGGGGTGATGCGTCACGTTTGGCCTACTTTTCAAATTGTTATGCTATTTGAATTGTTGAATCGCCGAAAAAATTGCAGATGAGCGTCGGCGAGGGGGAAAATGTTTTTCACTTTCGCCTGAAAATGAACTCTCGATTGGTTAGCCAGCAGTCATGCCTCTGGCACTTGACGTTCTGGTAATAAAATGAAGAGACGCAATTAATAATTATCCTAATTTATGTGCTATAGTGTAACAACGTCGTTCTTTATGTTTCTTTTATATTTTTTGGTCAGTATTGTACGTACTACTCTGTAGACCAGGCAAGGGGGCAGGAAATAAACAATCAAGAGCAATCTTTGGTTCTGTAACTCAGTCAAATTATTGCTCATAAAAACCGAGACAATATTTGCATTAAAGATCTACAAAAATACAGACAAAATGAGCTAATATGAACAAGAAATACACAAGGAAGTAGCCATTTTACATTATTTTTTAAATCAGAAGTGTCATGTTATGGAACGGAAAAACACACAAATTGAGAGGAAGTCTTAAGCCTAAAGAGATGAAAAATTTGTGAACGCGGGTTTTCACTAGGGCCATCGTTTCAACATGCCGACTTTTTCAAGGCTGCAACTGCCGCACTTATCTGAATTGTGTACGCCAGATTTATCAAGATGAAGGAAACCCACACACACTTATAATAACAATCAGCAAATGACCACAAAATATTCAACATACGTTGTACCAACAAGGCCAAAAGTCATACATTGCCTACCTTAGTGCCTTTTGTATATTCTTCATACCGTCTCCTTCAACCTAAACAAAGCAGTGAAGGCCACATGCAAAAACGAGGAGATGAAAACGTGGAGTCAGCATGCTGAATCGGTTGAATTAAAAGTCGATCCCCCGTGATGAGTTGTGCCAGGGTAAAGGGCAATTAATCATAAGCCCATGAAAGAGAAAGAAATGAGGTGCACAAGGGAGCAAGAGTTTTGCATGGATGGGTAGATAAGGAGAAGATGTTTTGTTTATTATCTTTGCCTCGAGGAAGCACCACCTGCCATTGGAGGTAATAAACTTAGAAATTTCTTGAAGAATGACTTATTTTTGATTGGCTTTCATTGTGTATGTGACTTATCAAATTCTCTCAAAAGCCCCCTTTGATACATTTATATACTTGTTGGCTAGAATGTATTAAACTTGTGAATTAGGTGTGGCATTTTTTTTCCGAAAAGCTGGCTACTGTTTCTAAGGTTTAAGATCGTTGAAGATATGTCCTGCCACTGTAAAATACTGCGCCATTGCTTCCAGTTAATTCAGAGAGTTATGTTTAGACAATTTGTGACAACTCAGAATGCACCTCGAGGCATCACACTGTAAAGGTGTTAAAAAAATATTGTCCTTATATAAAGACTGTCAGAACTTTGGTTCCAAGGAACTGCAGCAGCTGAATTTTGTCGTAGAGAACAGGTTTAAAAATATTTGTGGAGAGAGTTGGCGATTGCTAAATTATTGGCACATATTAGAGATCTCCTGTAAAGTGAAAAAGGCACTTGCTCGCTATTCTACAGTACCCACTCGCCATTGAAGTTGGAATGGAGACACTAGCATGTGAATTTTCTTATTATTGCCAGGGCTGCACAAGAGGCCCATTGAATGTGATAGTTCAACGAAGGAACGCTTGCTACCCATTCGGCTGCTCCATCTGTGAGTGTTCTCTTCACACAATCACTTTACTGCGCTGTACTTTACAGTGATAAAGCACACCCATTTTTATATTTTTGTGTTTCAACATATTTTGTTTAAATCTGCAGTGTGAACAGTGTGGACACTTAGCACAGTTTCTTATGAAAGTGTATGCTTTAGATTGCAGCCTAGGTCAAGAGGTGAAGTTCATGCATTCTCAGCTTACTCGCCACTACCTTTATTTGGGAGTGGGGAGATAGGCTGCTGCTTGAAGTGTACAGGCAAATAAAGGAGGAGGTGGGGTAATTCCCCATGTCGGTCACAGATAGGTGTACTTGCTGCCAAGGACCTCAAAGGAGGATAGATGACAGCGATGGAAATGAATCTGCACTCCAGCCAAGTGCATAACGAGCTAAGTATAGAACGTCATTGAAAAGATTCAAAAGTTAAGCATTTTAGAAACTGATGATAAAACATTGTCCTGGCTACATCATTTCACATGTGGTTATTTTCATTATTCCTTTATTTTTTCTGCTTCAAAGGCCTCAAGCTGAGGTTAGCGCATATGTTTGCAGGTGCTTATTTTCCTGAAATATTGAATAGAATACTTAGTAAACGTGCTTAGTGACATTGATGTTTATTCGCTCCCTCGTATGGTTTTAAGATGCACTTTTTTCTATACTTGCAATTGTCTCTAATTGCAAAGAATTCATATTGATCCTTGAGGTGTGTAGTAAATAACAAGCAACTTTTTCAGGCAAGGTTAACTTAGCATTTTTGTCGATATGTGGGGCTTCACATCCCAAAACCACCACAAGATTATGAAAGATGCCTAACTTTACATTTTCTTGTCAGTAGCTTTTATTAAACATTTCTATTTGTCCTGAACAATTCTTTGACAGTATGGCTGCATAACTGCTGCACAATGATATTTGGAAAAGGCGTATATGTACAGACCATCTTGAACACATCAAAAATTTTTTATGCACCCTCCCGTGCAGTCAATGTTCCCTAGTGAACTTGTATTCTGGTGTAAAAGAAATGTGAAAAAATAGTCATGACCATTGGGAAAGCCTTGAAAACCATACTGCTAACTAACACCATAAAGTCTGTGATAAACCAGACATTCCAAAACCGTTCACATAAAAGAACTGGGAGTAGGGTTTTGCTAGCACTGTGCATCTATGCTGGCCTAGAGAGAAATCAATAAAGTTAGGTTCGTCGGGGTCGCTCCCATCAACTGTGTCCTTGACTTATCGACATTTGTTCAGCAAGAAAAAAGTCGCAAGCGCATATCAGTGGCACTCTTTCTTGACGTGAAAGGTGCATATGATAATGTAGCTCACGATGCTATCCTCACTTCTCTCGCAGCAATGAGCATTGGTGGACGAATGTTTCAATGAATAAAAGATTATATAACTGGCAGGGGTTTCTTTGTGCAAACAGATGAGGGTACAACTGCTGAACATTACACCTACTGCGGAGTACCTCAGGGAGGTGTTTTAAGTCCCACATTGTTCAATGTGGCCTCATTGGTCTGGTGAATGTTCTGCCGAATTCGGTGTGCCTATCCATATGCGCCGATGATATTTGCCTCTGGAGTGCTGCAGTTACGCGTCCTCAGGTGCGTGCACGAATACAGCGGGCAGCAACCTTCACAACAGCCTACCTTCAGAAGCAAGGCCTTACTATATCAACTGTGAAGTGCGCGTTGATGGTGTTTACACGGAAACCAATGACGCCATACCCTTTTCACATCAATGGGCAGAGTGTCAAATATGCACGGACGCATCGTTTCCTGGGCATAATAATCGACATAAGTCTCTCGTGGAGCCCGCATTGTGCGTACTTGAAGAAGAGACTGCTATCTATTGTGGATATAATGAAATTCATGTGCGGAAAAGCATGGGGAACTTCTGTGGCCTCCATGCTACAGCTTTACAGGGCCCTATTTCTGGGGTCTATTGCGATACAGCTTGCCGGTACTGACTAACACTTGCAAATCCAATACTCATTCATTGGAGAGTTTGCAGGGTCAGGCACTGCGTATATGCCCAGGACTGTCCCAATGCACTTTTACTTATGCCATAATCATGCTTGCCAAAGACAATCCGGTAAGGACATATAGAGTTGTGGATTGCCTCAGAGCGCACATTCGACATGCTAGCCGTGTCCTCAACCTTCACTTGGCCCTTATACCATCCGGAAGACCACGTGCTACGTTTTCAGACGTCATAGCGCAGTACCTAAACAGCATTCCATCAGGATATACGCCTGCTACGTGAATGGCATGTCCTATGTGGTGCCTCGACCAGTCGCAAGTACGTCTAGAAATTCCGGGTATCAAAAAGAAAAGCAATCACTCCAGAGCCGCATAGAAGCAAGCAACACTGCTATTATTACATGAGTTGTACTTCGACAGAACGCAGGTATACACAGATGGATCCGTCTCGTCCAGCAGCTCATCAGGTGCCTCTGTAATTCCGGCTGCAGCAATGACAATCAAATTTAAGTTGCCACATATGATTACATCTACGGCATCAGAGCTTGCTGCTATAAGGGCTGCTTTACAATCTCTCGTTCAAGAATGTCCAGGAAAATGGGTCATATTCTGTGATTCGAAGGCAGCGCTTCAGAGTTTGCAGTCTGCCATGCGTAGGAGGAATCATGAACAATTGGTACATGAAATAAGACGTTGCCATAGTGAAGCTCTAGCACGAGGGCATGATATTATATATCAATTGCTGCCTAGACATATCGGTATTACCGGAAATCAATTAGCCGATGATGCAGCCCGCTCAGCCCGCTCAGCCCATGAAGGAACCCGTGCAGTCCCGATTCCTCTATCAAGGAATGATGCAGCAAGACAACTTTACCTGCTGGCTCGAGATCTTACACGCATGTTCTGGTCGTCTAACAGCTTCCGAATGCGTCAATTTTATGAACTGGATCTTTCTCTCAAGCTAAAGCTACCATCACAACTTTCCCGCTCCGATGCGACACTGTTATGCCGCATTTGGTTGGGTGCTGCATTCACAAAGATGCACTCCTTTCGCATTGGTATGGCAGACACTTCTACATGCGACTATTGCGGAGGTGAAGAGACCATTTAACATGTCTTGTGCAGCTGCGCTTGCTACGACACACAGCGATGCAAGCTCCGGATGGTTTGATGGTTTTGAATCAACTTGACTCCGGACCATTTTGTGTGTAGAAGATTCTAGGAACTTGGGCATCTGCCTCAGTTGCGCAGAAAGCGACTAAAGCACTGCTACTTTACTTAAAGTCAACAAACCTGAGCGACCGCCTATAGACTGTGTGTGCTCCCCGAGTGTGCTCGTGATTGCGTGTACCTTCTCATCTCTCTGTAACCTCTTTTCTCCCCTTCATCCCTTCCCCAGTGCAGGGTAGGAAACCGGATGTGCGTCTGGTTAACCTCCCTGCCTTTTCTTGCATCTTTACCTCTCTCTCTCTCTCTCTCTCTCTCTCTCCAGGTTCTACGGTTTTATGTTGCAAGGCTGAAATCTGGTTATGAGATGCACTGTTTCAAGTGAAAGCATAATTATTTTGACCTCATATTCTCTCTGAGTACATGACACTGGCATATTAGTACATAACGCATACATTTTAATGTGACAGCTGTGATTCGGAATCAATCCCGTGATCTCGTGCAGAACTGTACGCAGTGGCAGATCCAGAAGGGGGACGGTAGGGGTGACCCCCCCCCCCACCAAGGCCTGTCTGTATCCCCTCCTCCTCTCTTCAACGCTTGCCTTTTCACCGGCTATCATCGATTAGGGTGAATGAGTGGGATTCCTTCGAGCACACAAAAATAGTATTTATGCTATGAAAGAGTTTTTGTGCTTGTAAAAAAACAAAAAATGGTAGTGACCACGCCTCTATCTTCGGTATTACTTTAAGCAACTCCCCCCCCCCCCTAAAATGAGTGGCTGGATCCACATCTGACTGCGCAGCACCATTTATCTCAACCCAAGGGGCAGAATAGAGACGCAGACTTCTTTGCTCTTAATGCACTACTTCATACTTAAATAAAGGCAACCGCATTTACACTGATGATTTTCAAAAGTACATGTGTAGAACAAAAAAGCATGTAAATGCGACCGATGGTATAGCGTCCTGTGCAAACAAAGAGCATTGCTCATATGCTCCACAGCAAAATGCTGAATAACGTCACTGCCAAAACAATAGCTTAAAAAGAAACCGCTTCATGGTGAATAGGAGATGTGACATAATAATCTCTTTTGGCATCTAGCATCAAACACTATGCTAAGTCATATAAAAATATGACCAAGACAGGCAATATTATTATTACTTATGGGTTGTTGAAATGTCTATAATGAAATGCAGAGGCATAAAGAAGAGGATAAATATGGTGCTACTACATGTACTTGGAGCAAAGTGGAACCTCAATACTAGTTATTCAAATTCAATTAGTTCTATGACAATGGAAATCACCAGCAATGCTTTTACTGAATGATGTTACCCTCTTCATAATATGCAATAAAACACCACATTTGAATTATACAACTTTTCTGTTTACCATGTGGAGACATTGGTTATTAGATCATTTCTGATGTATTTATTAATCTGTGAGAATGCATGCTAATTGAAACAGCACCTGTTCAATCAGAGCAAAACATTCTATTCATTAAAGAGAAGTTCGACTTGTTATGACGTCATATTGACACGCTAAAGAAAATCTAAATAATCTGTGACAATCTTGACTACAGAAGTATTTGAATTTCAAGACATGTAAAGTTCAGGTAGTAGCAGTTTGTTATAAACGAATAGAAAAGAAGCTATATAAAAAGTAAAAATGGAGCTTTGTTTATTATTGTTAGGAGGCCAGCAAAAGAGCTTAACACCTAGAAAAACAGTTGACTTTCCTTGGAGTTAGCGAAGGGGGTCAAAACAGTTGCCAAAGACTAGCAAAGGCTTTTTTAATCACAATAAAAAGAAGCCTTGCCTTCATTTTTCTGCTAAGGAAGCATTTTCTTTTTGACCACCAAGGCCTCCTTAGCTGGTGTCATAGCATCTAAAGACTATAAGTACTTTTACCTGCTCAACTAACTCTAACCAGACAACTTCCTGGTTGAAATGTATGGCAGCAAGAGGTAAATCGAATTCTTTCATGATTTTAATGGAGAGCAACGTAGGCTCCTTCTGCTCTGCTTTGAATAAGCCTGTAAGCACAGAAGCTTGTGCAAGTACAAAGGATCTGTACACGGTGAGAGACTCCCATTAGTGCTGTGACCAAGTGCTCCCAGCTTTCATTTAACTGATAATACCTTGCTTAAGTTGCCACAGCTGTTGTTTTGTACCTATCGACCACATATTTTAGACAAATATTATTACACTGTGCTATAACCTGTAGGTATGGAGTACCATTTGGGTGCTTTTTACAAACTAACAGACCAGCTGTTGTCGATAGTCTGTGCATGTTTTCACAACCAAACGTTTAGACGGAGAATTTTGCAAATATACAATTTATTACGCAATAAATGTTCCATGCAGTGGTCTTTGGGTTGCAGTTGAAAATTGCAATATGGTAGTGCATGAACAAAGTGTCAAAGACCTCCTCTGCCCTGGTCTTTTTAATATTGTATGCGATGCGATCTTTCAATAAACAATTCGCATTATGAAGTGGCAAAAAGCAAGAAGACCAAAACTGATATTTCTTGCCCAAAATAAACTACTGCTAGATCATGAAAGAAGATGCACAAAGCGAAATACGCCTCACTTAGCTGCCCTGTGGAATGAACCACAATGTTGATGTTGTCGCGTGCCATAAACATATAAAACTACACCTTCACATATAACCAACCCCTATACATAGCCTTCATAGATTACGAAAAGGCGTTTCACTCAGTGAAGACATCATGCAGGCACTATGGAATCAAGGCATCGAAGAACCCTACATAAACATACTGGAAGAAATCTACAGTGGATCCACAGCCACCATAAAGAAACCGACTGAATCCCAGTAAAGAAGGGTGTAAGGCAGGGAGATACAATCTCACCAGTGCTATTCATCTCGTGTTTACAGGAGGTTTTCAGTATCCTAGCTTGTGAAAAGTTAGGGATAAGAGTTAATAGAAAGTATCTCAGTAACCTGCGATTCGCTGACGACATTGCCTCGATGAGTAACTCAGGAGATGAATTACAGCTTATGATTACATATCTGAACATGGAAAGCAGAAAAGTAGGTCTAAAAATGAATGTGCACAAAACTAAAGTAATGTTCTACAGTCTCAGCAGAAAACAGCCCTTTGCAATAGGTGGAGAGACACTGGAAGTTGTAAAGGAATATGTCGACTTAGGACAGGTAGTAACCGCGGAGCTGAACCATGAGAATGAAGTAACTAAAAGAATAAAGGGGGGTTGATCGAATTCAGCAATCACTCACTAATAATGAATGGTAATCTGCCACTAACTCTCAAGAGGAAGGTATATAACAGCTGTATCTTGACTGTACTTACCTACGGAGCAGAAACGTGGAGGCTTACCAAGAGGGTTGAGCTTAAATTGAGGATGACCCAGTAAGCGAAGGAAAGGAAAATGATATGTGTAACTTTAAAAGACAAGAAGAGAGCGGAGAGGGTTAGCGAACACACCAGGGTACAGGTTATCATAGTTGTAACCAAGAAGAAGAAATGGACATGGGGCGGGCACGTTGTACGTAGCCAGGATAACCGCTGATCATTAAGGGTAACTGACTGTATTTCTAAAGAAGGCATACGCACGAAGGGGAGACAGAAAGTTAGGTGGGTTGATGACATTAAAAAGTTTGCAGGTATAACATGGCAACGAAAATCACAAGACTGGGTTGAATGGCAGATCATGGTAAATGCGTTTGCCCTGCAGTGGGCATAGTGAGGCTGATGATGATGACACCTTTATTGTACGACGAGGTGTAAATCTAGGTGTTAAGCAAAAAGTTAGCATACCGAAGTTGCGCTGAAGGCAAAACACTCGGTCCTTATGCCGATCGCAGTTTACAGGTGAACACTTGACACACCAATCATACCGTATATGTATAATGCGGTGGTCTACTGCAGCTCATGTCAGCAGAACCCTACCTAACAACAAAATTGACCAAAAGCGTGAGCAATAAGCTTGTTTGGAAGACCGAACATGTACACGTGCTTCTTTGCAGACGTTTCATCTTTTCTAGAGACTTGCCTAAGTTTAACGCACCGTTTCTACGTAGGTTTGATGTAAATGGTCGCCTGTTTATTTCTTGCATTGCCACGTAAGCAGTAGCCAAAGAAGTAGAGGCCACAAAAGCATACAGAACTGCACGGTTTAACTTAGTATAAGCATTCACATGTGATCACCACAAGAGATTTGCAGTCACAGCTTTTTTTCTCTATGCTACTTAGACTACCTGTGCGAATAGTGGAAGTATTGCGATACTCATACCGCCGGTGTTACACATTGATTGATATGTGGATTTAACGTCCCAAAACCACCATATGATTATGAGAGATGCCGCAGTGGAGGGCTGCGCCAATTTCAACCATCTGGGGTTTTTGAACGTGGAGCCAAATCTGAGCACATGGACCCACAACATTTCCGTCTCCATCGTAAATGCAGCCACAGCAGCCGGGATTTGATCCCGCGACCTGCGGGTAAGCAGCCGATTGCCTTAGCCACTAGACCACCGCGGCGGGGCACCGGTGTCAAAGAGACACTTGTGATCGCGGTCAGGACGTCTGCGCCGAACTCGATGCTGTACAGTGCAGCTGCAAAAATCTTGTTGCGCGTGATTAAATTTCCTCGAGAAAAACAGGTATTATTCGCCGCTGCACTGTCTAAACTAATCCCGATCAAATACAGTGCATCGCGACCACATGCAGCAGTACCCGTGTGACAGCGTTCACTAAAACGCGTCAGAGCGCACCGCGCATTCAGAACTAACGTCCAGACGGAACAGCCAGCACTCACGCACCACCATGTTAGGAAGAAATAATACAAACCGCCACAAAACACCGAAATACATAAGCGCTGAGACACAAATAACACAGCCAGCGGCGCCTTTTCATGCCCCACACTCCAGCCAGCGCGGGTGCACCGCTAGGGACTAATGGGCCTAGGGGTGTTCGCGCAATTTGGTACCTATGCCGCGCGCGGTCGTCAGAAAAGCACCTAGCTCGTGGCCACTCGTGTTAGTTCGCGCCATGACTCACCGTGGCGCTGCCGTCAATTAGCTGAAACGGTGCGGGAATGTAAAGGCGCCGTCCGGAGCCTACTGGCGCAGAACCGTAGGTTTCTTTTTATCTTTTGTCTTATTTTTACAACCCTTCGTCAGTCACTACAGCACTTACCGTATTTTAACGGGGTTAGGTCGAGCACAAGTGGGCAAGCTTTTTCGAGCAACTTCGAGCCAATACCAAGTTTTAACAGCTGCGCTGTAAAAATAACCCTCATGTTTTCAGCCCAAACACCTAAAATCTCTGCCAGAGTACGAATTACGCGTCGCATAACGAGCGTGATTCGTGGGAGGCGCCGTATGACATTTCATATCTTGACATGACCCATGGAAAAAAAAACAGTGCGGCGTGTTTTCAGCATTGACCAAAGGCATCACTCGCCTACTTGGTTAGTGCATCACTACTGTTTTCAAATTCAAGAATGTCACCGGTAACTTGTACACGCTGCGTTAATGAAGAAAGTATTTTTCTGAAATTGGAAGCTAGCAGTACGAGGCTGTGTAATGCCTCACTCGGCATTAAGCTTTTCACATATTCAAAATACAACACAAGCACCGATCGCTGCCAAGCCTAACATGTTCCAAGAACACGTGTTCACAAATCTTCGCATCAAAAGTAGTTCACGTTTGTTAAAGCGATTTTAACCCTCACGTTTTGTACTTTATATACTAAACAGTTTTCACCATTATTCTGAACGAAATGCTTTAGCATAGCTTTTCTTTTCAACTATTGCATTGCCCATTCCATTTCTTTCACTGTTAAGGTGGAATGAATTGCCAGCATAACTGATTGCCTAACACTTTCTGTCGTTTTCTGCTGTATAACACAATAGCTGAAATTTTCGAGGCTCTTTGTAATAGGCATGCTCTAAGAGTTTTTTTATAGTTCAACACAACACTACAGAATTGTCATGAAAATAAAAATAAATGGTTCTTAGTTCCCCCAAAAAGTCATTTCCGAAAGGCCACCACAGTGGTACCACGCTAAAAATGCATTTTATCAAGTTGTACGTGCACTGCGACATCTTTTTATTGAAAATATTAATCGTGCCTTTTCATTGGAGAGAATGGAATACATGTAACTGACAGAAGACGTTTTTTAAACAAAAGGTAAAGCTCAGAAAGTATAACAGCCATATTCAACCGAAAATGCTTTTGAAACAAAACGAACTGAATAGGGGGGAAAGACGTAGGAAACGGTGTTTCAACTCCGCAATCGTGAACTCTAATAACGCTAACGTTTGAAGGGGTGAAGCATACTTCCCAAAATAAACTTAGATGCTTCTGCTGTTGCGCCATCATCAAGTTGTTGTGACGGTCGAAATGAATGCTTAACATTCATACTGCACTCCCGTACATACCAACATTGTGAATGTTAGATTTGGTGACGGCTCAACGAAAGGGGAAAAAACGCAGCAACTGTAAATTAAAAAAGAGTTTCTATTCGCCGACATTTTACTTTGCGAACAGAAATGAACAGGAGAATAAAGTTAACGGCGCAAGAACATTTAACAGAGGAGTTTCCACTTTGATACCCTGCACTGGACGTGAGGAATTAAGGACTAGATAACTGAGGACGAAGAAAAGGCAGGTATTGTGGAGACACGAGTAGGGTTCGTCAGAGATGCCAATATTTCTGCAGCATGTGGTTTTGACACACTTGCATTTCAATAAAAACGAGGAAATCTTTTTTTTGCAGTGAAAAAAAACTGTAGGAGAATAATCATGAAAACTAAGGGAGTCTAGGCACTTGGTTAGAAGCATCGGACAATTGAAGACTTGTGAGAGACAATCATGGTTAATACAGAAACATTACGAGACATTTTGTGAAGGGTCAAATTAGACACGTGTATTCTTGGAGCAATTAATGTGACTTACTCCATACGAGTGCAGGTTGACCTGAAGATCCTAGGGTGGTAACTTTTTTTCCAATACAACCTTGAATAAAGAAATACAGAAGCAGGACGTTTGGTCTGTGCATAATTATATTGGGCTAAGAACTGATGAGAAGTAAAGTGGGGAAAACACATTCCAGCTTTAGAACAGCACATTTATAAGCCAAGAAAGGCAATTCTTCAAGGCACGACGTGCACTATTTTGTGAAAGGTCTCCGAATGCAGGTTTACCTCTTCGATTGACGTTTCAAATATCATTACCAGTGAGTGGAGGCAAGTTGTTCTATATCATACAGAGTGTTTTTGCTGCTGAAGATGAGGTAGTATTTCTTTTGATATTGAGTGGAATTTAGAATACAAAAAATTTTCTTCATATTGGCTATTTATGCAATGCATCACGCAAACTTTTTTCAACAGTACGTCGTAGTTTTACAAGTTTTTGTAAAATACTTTGAACAAAAAACGGTTAGATAAGTTTTCATACGGGCTAGTAATGTCATTGGCATGTAATATGTTTAACGTAAATTGCACTGACTGCCGGCTCAAGAAATTCTTGAAGGTACTCTTACAAAAGCACACGAGTTTACAGATGCACATTCATACTTACATAATAAAGCAAAACGTAATATTTTAACGCAGGACAATCATACAAAATATTGTGAAATACTTGATTTCAAGAAGATATATACCACTCTTAAGAGTGAGCAGCACTATATTGTAATCAAATTGCTAATCCTGAAATCAGCTTTGAATTTACGCCCTTGTTCTTTTTATTTAGCCCAGTATTTTATCTTCCCGAGTACATATGAAGTTCTATAAGTGGCGAAAGAGGAATCACTGGTGGGACCTAACAAATATTCATATATAATTAAGAGAAGCCTCTGTTTTGCTCACGTTCATTCTGGAACTTATCAGCAACAAAAATCCGACTTTAAGAAAAGTATGGGTGCACGTTAAAAAAACCCAAGTGATCGAAATTTCTGGAGCCTTCCTCTACTGCGTCTCTCTTAATCAAATATTTATTTTAGGACGTTAAACCCCACATATCATCATGATCATTAGATGAAAGTATATTTTTTGTATGTTCGGTCTACCTTTAGTAGGAGTTAGCTGATTGAGACAGTGATAACTATGCAAGGTATGAACTTAATGAATACAAAGGTACCGTAAGCTCACATAGGCTGCGAAATGTATTACAGGTGAGAAGGAGAGGCAGGTAAGAGAAAAGAGGAAGACAGAAGGTTAACCAGATGCAGAGATTCGGTATGCTACGCTGCACGAGGGTTGAGGTCTAAGGGATAGAAATCGAGAAAAATGAAAATAAATGGATGGAGAAGATGGACATAAACACATAGACTCACGAAAACGATCTACTCAAAGTCTCAAAGTCGTTCGAGCAGGCTAGTAGTTCGCAAAAAAGCCCAGTAGAGCTACACGGCCCTCTCCTCAAGTTTACTTTTTGTTCTTGTACTCTGTTATTTTCTTATTGCAATTGATGCGAGACTCTAGACGGGTTTCTGCCAGTATTGTAAGCGTCGTCATCGTGGTAATGTTTTGTACTAGGCCTGACTCGGTGTTACCATACCACGCATCATAAGTTCAACACAAAAGAGGGTGAAGGGGTGATGAGGGTCGTTGAAGATTGGTGGGCGCATGGAAAATAGTCAAAACGTGTGTAGAGTCAGGCGTTCATTGCTGTTACAGCAGAGAGGAAACACCTCACCCGTCTACACTCGGATGAAAGAGTGTAGATACTTGCGGAGATTGGGGGGCTGAATCGATTCGA
The DNA here is from genome assembly GCA_013436015.1 of Rhipicephalus annulatus. NCBI lineage: Eukaryota > Metazoa > Arthropoda > Arachnida > Ixodida > Ixodidae > Rhipicephalus > Rhipicephalus annulatus. The sequence continues at coordinate 28,168 of WOVY01007564.1, forward strand.
TAGCAAGTTCAAACTTTCTTCACAAGGTCGTGGTCCCACGCCCTCATGCGTGCTACCTCAGCAGATAAATAATATAAAGAAGCTCGTATACCGATCTACGTGCAATGAACAGACGCCCATGAACCGGACGGTGCTTTTTCCTTTTTCTAATTCATCTTTACTTTATTCCACTCTCCCTTTCAATGCCTCCATTTTGTACGTACTTCGTCTCAATACAGCGCGTAGCAAGTTTAGGGCTTCATAATGACCTTCGTATGATATGCCACTTCATTGGTGTTGTATTTGCTACTGCACCCTGTCATCGAAACTGCGGCTTTTTTACGCACACAGTTTACTAGTTTTGGCACGCACAACCCCGAGGTGATTCAGCTTTGCGTAATGTGATTCAGCTTTGCATCACTGCGGCTTGAGAGGAGGCGGAAAGGGTGAAAAAGTGCGATCAAACCATTAACATCGTCACTTTCTTCTCCACTTGCGGCGTATTTCGCCCGTATGAATCTTTTCACCTTCAGCTCCTTACTTTGGCCATCAAAGCGTGGTCACTTGTGCTCACTCACTTATCCCTTTTATCGTATTATTTCGCGTTGAAGTCAAAGACCGCGTAAAAATTCACTTAGCTCGGTGCAACAGCTGTGTTTGCTGAAGGTGTGAGCTGGTAGCATATACTTGCATGGCCTTCCATTTCGCAAAGGTCCTATTAGCATTAAAATGGGATAAACTGCTTTCTGGTTCAACAAAAAGGCATTCCATGTGCGCCTGCTATACTCCTATTGGAAGATAAAAAATATAGTATATTAAATTTAGTGTTACTAAACTCACTTTATCGGTGATGATCATCCAACGTTTAGTGACCCTACCAAACTTTCAAATAGCTAGCTGCAGATCACATTGTTTTTGACACTTACATGCAGTACCTTCCTATCGGAAAACCATCAGTAAATTCGCGTGACACAGTGCAGTGACCTATAGCATGTTCACTTCGATACTTATAAGTGTAGCTATTCGCAGCCACTCACTGGAATTCGAGGCGTGCACACTACCTACCCGCACACCTCAACACACTATTGTTTATTTTGTTTAAGTGTCACGTTTACCACTTCGGAGCTCTAAAGAATTTATTATAGAAGGGCATCGAAAGACTTTTCAGTGCCACATTGTTTGAAGTGTGGACTCGCATTTTCATGTGTATGTTGTGTATTTAATTGTCAAAAATATTGCCTTGAAAGGAGCGGTTGCCAAAAAAAAAACAGATTTATTTTCAATTCAGCAGCCAAAGGTCGTAGGACAGCCTTTCTTTTCCAGGCACTCTTCGCGATGGGTATATAATGAACAAGTGGTAAACGACGGGCGCCAAAGCTCTAGTGATCCAAGGTACCTTCAACTTTACTGATTGCATTGTAGTAATCCACATTTTAAACTTACTGAGTAGCACTATACAATAATACGTGTCCAAGTTGTTGAAGTACACGCTAGGCATAATATATCACTATTGCGTTCAACTTTCAAAGGCAAAGCTAGAGGTGCCCCAATTTTCCTTTATTTAAGCGCTATGACGCACACCAACGCCTTGTATCAATTTAGTAGTTGTTGGCATGCCTTTCTCGGAACATCAAAAACATCAATGCCAAAAAGGTAACATCCGGTTGGGTGCCATGTCAGCAGTACCTCGGCTACAATGAAAGGAGAGATACCTTACGCTGTGAAAGTTGGACTATCCTGATGGCGCTGACACCGATAATAATTTTTTTGTGACAGAGGCTTGGTAAAGCTACCACGTTAAATGTTCTACTGTGCCTTCGTGCCGTTACGAGAATTTATATACGATGCGCAATTTTTTTTTCCTTTATCCACTTTACTCGTTACTCGTGTACCAACTCGTGTACATTTACTCGTGTACCAACTACATTTACTCATGTACCAAATACATTTACTCGTGTACCAACTGTCATGTGAAAATCCCGTCCAAATGTTTAGCGAGCTTTCAGTTTATATCAAAAATATTTACAAGCATTATTACAGCTTGGCAAGTGGTATTGAGTTTATTCTAGAACTGTTGTGGTGACGAGCACGAAGGCTGGCGTGTTCAATGTCACATAGGAGAACGCCGACGCGTATTTCCGCATGCAGGTGCAGACTACCGACGGCAGGCACTATGATGACGGCTATTATTGTTGTCTGTATTGTCTATTTCGATGTTTCATTTCCTCGGCACAAGTTCGGCCTGTAATTGCTCATCGTTGATCGACAAGTAGAGTGTGATTTGCCCGCGAAAACACGTGACGATATAAAACGCGGATTCCGTGGGGCGGGCACTCCTACTCCACAGGCAGCATGCATCCAGTACACACGACTATGAGGAAGGCTTACATAAGATATTCGAGAAATGTGCCATGTCATTCATGTGATAAATTTGAAGTTTTCTTAACAGTGAAAAAAGGAAGAAAAATGTTCGACAATGACCCATCTTTTTTGCAACTTTTTCAGCTTTCTTTTTCTGAATAAAACGGAAGTATTCTTTCAATTTATCGAGGTTGCATTATTTCAGAAATTTGCGTAAGAAGAATAGTATCAAAATAGCTTCGCAACAGTGTAACATAAATAAAATAACACAAATGAAAGCCGACACACAAACAGAACGACATGAACAAGCGTAGTGATGCAGTGCCTACAAACGCAAGTATGAGCCATATAGTAGTAATTGATTCTATTGAGACGAAGTTAAGTAAATGACAAGTATAGTCGTCTTAAGTAATTTTTGTTCATCTTGAGACGTCTGTGCTTGTAAACAGAACTGAAAAGGCTAATAGCGTTCGTCAGACACCTATGCTCTCCTATGCCCGCTTTTGTGTGCACCAAATTAATGAGACGACGACGAATGCGCGCTGACGCCGTTTTTTTTAAATCAATCTCAAAATATTGAATCAGTACTAATTTTGTAAACACAAAAGAATAGGGCATACAAAAGAAGGTCTCATAACACGCAGCAGTAAAGAGAAATTTTGGTAGAAAATGACATACTATTAGGTACAAAAATAACAACAAGTATTTAATATTTATACATAGTTATAACATCAATCCAACAGTACAGAAAAGGCAATAAGGCAATAAAAATAGCAATAAGCATCTTTAGGTTCTTTTATTAGTAACTCAAAGGCGCTGTCACAAAACAAAAAGCGCTCCACCACGGTGGTCTAGTGGCCAAGGTACTCGGCTGCTGACCCGAATATTGCGGGATCAAATGCTTGCTGCAGCGGCTACATTTTCGATGGTCGAAAAAATGCTGTATAACCGTGGGCCCAGATATGAAAAAAACCCAGGAGGTCAAAGTTTCCGGAGTCCTCCACTACGGCGTCTCTCATAATCATATGGTGGTTTTGGGACATTAAAACCCACATATCAATCTATAAAAAAATGTGGTAAAGTGTCAGCAATACAATAGTGAGTAATTATTGATAGCTATATTGAATTAACACAAATGTACATAGCACTGAGTAGAACAGTAGTGGCCACAGTAATTGCACTAACTGCACGGAACAGTAGCGGCCACTGTAATTGTTCTAAACGCAAGTAACTGAAGTTATAAAAATGTGAATTAGTTATGAGTCAACAGTCACTGCTAAACAGAAGTGCTTTAAGTGTCTGCAGTTTGCAAATAAATGTTTCTAATCCAACAAAGTCAGGTTCAATAGCGTACACGTGCCTCAAAAGTAAATATAAAGGAGTAAACGTGCAGTGCCCATACTGTGCAAAACTGCATCGCCTTCTCTCAAAGAAGTGGTCTCTTTATTTTTAAACGCTAGTGTGCCATACTTTCAATTTACAGAGAATGTGTTCTCTGATATAGCACCCTGATATGCACTTTTGGGTAGTTCCGCCTCTACTAGCGTGCTCAGTTTTACACAGGGTGTGCGTGCACATGTACGCCATCCGCTTAGAACTACAGGGCCCACAAAGACGTACTTGTACGTCATTGCAACGCGCATATTTTTCGGTCATTACTCTGGCTTGGCATGTGCTGCCACGCTACTGGAATACGTTGAATTATTTTTTTGCACCGATGGATTAACTTCTTTGCACAAATATATCTGTTTTGTTTAATGCTTAACGGCAACGAAGTGCCGGCTAGTTTAGCCCTTCTGCCAGTTCGCACCTGTTGCATCCTCAAAATGCGCGACTTTCAGGTTTAGAACTTTTAAAAAGCTGAGAGACCTGATATCCTTTCGTTTATTGCTCCCCAGTTCATGATTTCGCCTAATTCCGGAAGAGTGGACAGACACAAATGATGCCTGTGTGTTTGCTGTTACAGTTTTGAGAAGCCACAAAAATACTTCCATCGCTTTGGCGACATGATGAATAAATGCCCTTTACAAGTACGATTACGAACAGAAATCGTAATTATTACGTAAATATATGAAACTGTAATTATTACGTAGTTATTACGCAAAATCGTAATTGTTACGATTACAGTTGCATTACTTATTATTTTTAATTTTTCGCTGTCAGGGTGCACTCTGAAATTCACAGTTTTGTTTACTGCACCCCCCCCCCCCCGTAAAGTTTGCTTGTGCTATGGAAGTGAAGCTGGTATGTCTGTTTCAAATGAGAGCGGCGATTTCTTCGCGTCATCGATTAACAGTAAAATCAAAAACAAATCAGTACATTTCAGCTCGTCACACGAGGAGCTACTTATAAACTAAAGAGGCAGGTATTGATGAGCGAGAGATATTTGAGAAGAGTGTGCGGCAAGATGATGCTGACGGTCATAAGAAATGGTTTCAATCTCCTTGTATTTCTAGCTCACGCCACATCCTGCAGTTATTTTGCATGCCTGTGTACGTCTCTGAACTACAGAAAATTGTAATATATTGCATGAGTATTTATCTTTTTTTAATTTTTTGCAAGAATTTAACAATAAATGGTCCAAATAAAAGGCGGCAGAAAACTGATAATAACAAACTAGCCAGTAGACATACTTATATTCAATCAGGAACTCTTGAGCTACCCGGAGGTAAAATAATGGGCGGGGTGTTGCAGCTGATTGCGCAGGAGTCTATAGCGAACGTCACGAAATCTGCATGTGTTTGATAACTGAAACACTGCCATTACGTTATTGTCCAACTTTCCGAGGAACTGTTTGCCTTGCGGGATGAGCCGGGAGTGCACCCCTCTGAGCAGCAAAATATTCATTTGAATAATATGTAGCGTTAACGTCCAAAAGCCACCATATGAATACGAGAGACACCGTAGTTGAGAACTCCGGAAATTTCGGCCACCTGGGGTTCTTTAACGTGTACCCAAATCTGAGTCAGCAGGGAGGTTAGCCTCCCTGTCATTTTTTCAACCTTCCTCCTTCTCCTTTAAATCTGAGCACACGAGCCATGGAGCCGCCACAGGCGAGATTTGAGCCCACCACAGGCGGGTCAGCATCAGAGTACCTTAGCCACTATAGACCACCGCAACGGGGCTAGCAGCAAAACATTTGACAGCTGGCCTACTATACAGGCTATACTATGCGTAAAACGGCCACTGGGTTTATCCAAAGGGACAAACAGAGGTACCGAAGCGTCTGTCGGTAGATTAAGTTCACAGCAGCGGCGAGGCTCTGAGCAGGCACAGCTGTGATGTATCTCCGCAGGTGGTCACGTGAGGTCACATCACACCTGCGACACTTTTGCTTCGGCAGCTCAAGTTCATTGCGATGTGATCATTGACCTTAGAAGATATGCTGAAGTTATGCCTTTAGCTCTAAATGGTCCCGCTTGGATGCGGCAAATCCAGACGGTTGTCTGCGAGTCATTGTTTTGCGACGAAACGAGAGATGATGGTTTCAATGCCAAGGAGGTAAATAAAAATTAGGCAGATCTCACGTACTTTGGGAATCAGTGTAATGCTAAGCTTGCGTTTGCAAGGTGTATGTCTTTTAGCGTTTATATCGAGCGAGACGTTATGAAAAGACCCTCAAAATATGTACAAATCCACGCACTTGCATACGTTCAATTGCCGCATATGTTTTATATTAGCAGTTGTTTGCAGCTGTATAACAACGCCTACACGACCATGAATATTAGTAACACCAGAAGCGGTAAGCTGATATGGAACGCTCGTGTTCGCACTGGGGCTCACGAGGATGAAGTTCTCTCAACACTGCTACACAAATCAGCCTTAGCGAATGGCGCCTACCTAGAATTGACGTTAACCCGACATGATGGCGGTGTCATAGGGGTACATATGCAATATTTATAAACTTCATAATCAGCACTCCATCCAGAATAGACGTTTCATAAATATTAGGGTCCATTTGGTAACGTATTTTGTAGACCTGGCGTGACTCTTTGGTAGAATACGTGATTGCCATGCAGAATATAAGAGTTGGATTTCTGCTGAGACCTTGATATTCATTCTTTGCAGTCGTCTGGTCAAAGCTGCCTATGGCAAAAATATTTTATTGCTCAAGCATTGAAATTACCTATGTGTGGTCTTACTGTTCCTGAGTAGAGAGAGAGAGAGAGATAAAGATGCAAAGAAAGGCAGGGAGGTTAACCAGACGCACATCCGATTTGCTACACTGCACTGGGGAACGGATGAAGGGGAGAAAAGAGGTTGCAGAGAGATGAGAAGGTACACACAATCACGAGCACACTGGGGGAGCACACACAGTCTACAGGTGGTCGCTCAGGTTTGTTGACTTTAAGTAAAGTAGCAGTGCTTTAGTCCCTTTCTGCGCAACTGAGGCAGATGCCCAAGGTCCTAGTATCTTCTGCACACAAAATGGTCCGGGGTCAAGTTGATTCAAAACCATTCGGAGCTGGCATCGCTGTGTGTCGTAGCAAGCGCAGCTGCACAGGACGTGTTCGGTGGTCTCTTCAGCTCCGCAGTAGTCGCATATAGGAGTGTCTGCCATACCAATGCGAAAGGAGTACACCTTTGTAAATGCAACACCCAACCGAAGGCGGCATAACAGTGTCGCGTTGGAGCGGGAAAGTTGTGATGGTAGCTATAGCTTGAGCGAAGGATCCAGTTCATAAAATTGACACCTTTGGAAGCTGGTAGACGACCAGAACGTGCGTGTGAGATCTCGAGCCAGCAGGTAAAGTTGTCTTGCTGCATCATTCCTTGATAGAGGAATCGGGACTACACGGGTTCCTTCATGGGCTGAGTGGGCTGCATCATCGGCTAATTGATTTCCGGTAATACCGATATGTCCAGGCAGCCATCGATATATAATATCATGCCCTCGTGCTAGAGATTCGTGATGGCAATGTCTTATTTCTTGTACCAATTGTTCATGACTCCTCCTACGCATGGCATACTGCCAACTCTGAAGCGCTGCCTTCGAATCACAGAATATGACCCATTTTCCTGGACGTTCTTAAACGAGATATTGTAAAGCAGCCCTTATAGCAGCAAGCTCTGATGCCGTAGATGTAGTCATATGTGACAACTTGAACTTGATTGTCATTGCTGCAGCCGGAATTAAAACAGCACCTGATGAGCTGCTGGACGAGACGGACCCTTCAGTGTATCTCTGCCTTCGGTCTAAGTGCAACTCATGTAATAATAGCAGTGTTGCTTGCTTCAATGCTACTCTGGAGTGATTGCTTTTCTTTTCGATTCCCGGAATTTCTAGACGTACTTGCGGCTGGTCGAGGCACCACAAAGGACATGCCATTCTCGCAGCTGGTGTATATCCTGATGGAATGCTGTTTAGGTGCTTGGCTATGACGTCTGAAAACGAAGCACGTGGTCTTCCGGAGGGTACAAGGGCCAAGTGGTGCTCGGGGACACGGCTAGCATGTCGAATGTACGCTCTGAGGCAATCCACAACTCTATACGTCCTGACCGGATGGTCTTTGGCAAGCATGATTGTGGCATAAGTAGAAGCGCATCGGGGCAGTCCTAGGCAGATACGCAGTGCCTGAGCCTGCAAACTCTCCAATGAATGAGTATTGGATTTGCAAGTGTTAGTCAGTATCGGCAAGCTGTAGCGCAATAGACCCAGAAATAGGGCCCTGTACAGCTGTTGCATGGAGGCCACAAAAGTTCCCCATGCTTTCCCGCACATGAATTTCATTATATGCACAATAGATAGCAGTCTTATCTTCAAGTACGCGCAATGCGGGCTCCACGAAAGACTGCTGTCGATTGTTATGCCCAGGAAACGATGCGTCCGTGCATATTTGACACTCTGCCCATTGATGTAAACAGGGTATGGCGTCATTGGTTTGCGTGTAAACGCCATCAACGCGTACTTCACAGTTGATACAGTTAGGCCTTGTTTCCGAAGGTAGGCTGTTATGAGGGTTGCTGCCCGCTGCATTCATGCACGCACCTGAGGGCGAGTAACTGCAGCACTCCAGGGGCAAATATCATCGGCGTATATGGATAGGCACACCGACTTTGGCAGAACCTTCACCAGACCAATGAGGGCAACATTGAACAATGTGGGGCTTAAAACACCTCCCTGAGGTACTCCGCAGTAGGTGTAATGTTCAAATGTTCAGCAGTTGTACCCTCATATGTTTGCACAAAGAAACCCCTGCCAGTTATATAATCTTATCCATTGAAACATTCGTCCACCAATGCTCATTGCTGCGAGAGAAGTGAGGATAGCATCGTGAGCTACATTATCATATGCACCTTTCACGTCAAGAAAGAGTGCCACTGATATGCGCTTACGACTATTTTCTTGCTGAACAAATGTCGATAAGTCAAGGACACAGTCGATGGAGGAGCGGCCCTCATGAAAGCCTGCCATGCAAGAAGGGTATTTGGTGTATCGTTCTAAGTACCACTCGAGACGAAACAGAACCATTCTTTTCATCACTTTTCCGAGGCAGCTTGCGAGGGCAATAGGGCGATACGCTGTCAAGTCCAATAATGATTTTTCCGATTTCAAAAGTGGTACTAATCGACTTATTTTCCATTCTCGGAAAACAATGCCGCTGAGCCAGGAGTTGTTGAAGCTGTTCCTGAGTAGATAATCATTGTGTATAAGCTGTCAAACATACATACCAGTGGCACAAATCTGCCTTCACGTATGTGCCACTGTTTTTTCAGATAGTGTTTTCTTTGCCGATATATATATATATATATATATATATATATATATATATATATATATATATATATATATATATATATATATCTATATATATATATATATATATATATATATATATATATATATATATATACATATTAACGGGATAGATAGATAGATGCATAGAAGCCAGAAGTGTTCGCAGTACGCAGAGTAATGCTTCGCATTTAGAAGGAAATTCTTGAATGCAGTTGCAGTGCAGCCTCAGGCTTAGTTTCCATAAAAAAGGTAATTAGTGGTCAGCGGGACGGAAATTTTAGCCAAAGCAACACTAACTAAAAGAAGTAGTGAAAATTACGGCGTAAAAAACTGGCTGTGAAGTGGTCAAAAGTATGAATCCCTCGAGATGTACAGATATCATCATCACCATCATCATCAGCAGCAGCAGGAGCATGACAACGTCCACTGCAGGACAAAGGCCTCTCCCATGTTCCGCCAGTTAACCCGGTCCTGCGCTTGCTGCTGCAAATTTATACCCGCAAACTTTTTAATCTCATCTGCCCACCTAACCTTCTGTCTCCACCTAACTCGCTTGCCCTCTCAGGGAATCCAGTTAGTTACCCTTAATGACCAGTGGTTATCCTGTCTACGCGCTACATGCCCGGTCCATGTCCATTTTCTCATCATTTCTACTATGATATCCTTAACCCCCGTTTGTTCCCTAATCCACTCTGCTCTCTTCTTGTCTCTTAAGGTTACACCTACCATTTTTCTTTCCATTGCTCGCTGCGTCATCCTCAAGTTAAGCTGAACCCTCTTTGTAAGTTTCCAGGTTTCTGCTCCGTAGCTAAGTAGACCCGGCGTGGCTCTGTGGTAGAATACGCAATCGCCATGCAGAATGTAAGGGTTGGATTCCTGCTGAGACACTGATATTAATTCTTTGCCGTCGTCCGGTCGAAGCTGCCTATGTCAGAATTTTTTTTTATTGCTCAAGCATTGAAATGACTTAAGTGTGTTATTTCAATGCTTGAAATTACACACATAGGAAGAGAGCAGAGCTTCGAGATAGGTAATAGTGCACTTCAAGTTATAAATGACTATGTCTACTTAAGACAGGTAATAACCGCGTAGCCAAACCACGAGGCTGAAGCAACCAGAAGAATAAGAATAGGGTGGAGCACATTTGGCAAGCACTCTCAAGTTATGACAGGCAGATTGCCACTATCCCTCAAGAGGAAGATAAATAACAGTTGTATCTTGCCGGTACACATATAGGCAAGAAGTATTGTAAAAGAAACTTCATGGCCTAGATTTGCCTGAACTGCAGGTAAGATCATTTGATTTACTTGCTCTCAGAAGCTACAAAGAAACGCCCAATTAGGGAGTCAGGCAACACCGCATTATCTGCCTGTCACAAGCATAAAGGATGTTTTTTTTACAGGGATTAGAACAGCCGGTTTTGGCACCACAGTTGTCCGCCATCAGTGTCCACAAGCGCTAATGCGCAAAAGAAAAAAAACCAATCACAAAACATTTCAAGGATCGAATAGATTCTGAACCTTCGCTCACTGGGCGAAGTTCAGTATTCTACGACAGAGCCACAGTGGAGCTTGCACCCCACCAGACGAATACCTTCGTGTTTCGTGAATACTAAAACGACAACAATGCGTCACAAAATGCGAATGCGCGACCAATAGGTCGTTGAATGCTTCCAACTCATTAAACAAAAAAAAAAAACTCAGTCGCTTTATAGTCATTGGCGCCAGCATAGCGAAATTGGGAGGTGGTCCAGGGCAAAGGCTCTTATAAAAACGCTTCGTGACCATGTCCGAGACAGTTTACTCGTCAAAGTAGCCCGATATTTGGAAGGGAAGGGATATGTGATAGTAAGCGTCAATCACGAGGGAAGCACTAGAAACTTCATGGTCTAGACGACAGCTTTGCTGAAAACAAGGGGTCCACTATTTACTGTAACTAGACGTTGAGGCAAGACCATTAGCCAAGGGTGCTGTCCGGACGAATTGACAATGCCTCAACTATTCTCAATGAATAGCCCACTTAGCTGGGCGAGGACAAATAGAACGCGTAGCTAACAGTAACGGAAGGAAGACAGGAAGCACTAAAAGTGAAGAGAAACAGGACCATTACATATCGTGTAACGAATTTATGAAGTATTTCTACGTGGGGCGGATACAGTACACTTTTACAAAGAAAACTAGCCACGTCACAGGCAATCACACTAAGGCTATTTCAAGTTGGCTTCTATACCTTGATACAGGGCAAATTTATTCCGAAATACAGCCAACTGATGCATTAACCTGAGTGTTTGCGAGAGGTATAGTAGATCGCCAAGAATTTTTTTCAAAAGATGGGGAGAAAACACGAATGCATGAAGAGAGACGGCTTTGTGTTCACGTCAGCTCCGTTTTTGTGCAGTCGTATTTTTACCATGCTGTAGAAGTTTTTCTTGATCACTTATGCATATTCAGTGTGTGCGGATGCAGCCGTTCTAGAACATATGCTGTGTTGGTGCCCCGAATTAGGTGGCCGCAAAGTCATGACGCTGTCTAAATTAAAGGGTGATATCGCCAGCTACGTACTCGAAGAACAGCTATGGACAGTTCACGGACCCACGACGGAGCGGAGACCTTGTCTTTCTGTTCCCACGAGTGAACGGCGCGCAATGTATCAGATTGCTGTCCGAGGGACCAGAACAAAGTCTAATTGATTGATTGATTTGTGGGGTTTAACGTCCCAAAACCACCATATGATTATGAGAGACGCCGTAGTGGAGGGCTCCGGAAATTTCGACCACCTGGGGTTCTTTAACGTGCGCCCAAATCTGAGCACACGGGCCTACAACATTTCCGCCTCAGAGAACAAAGTCTAACTACCCATTCATCAGCCGTAGTATAAAGAGGAAATCTTGCGTTTATCGATGAGTAGATGGCTTCCCGGAACTCTGAATTTTGACAAAAAGTAGCCTAGATCGTGCTGCTCTACTACATAAATATTAAGGTGTTTTGTGCCGTAGTTGGTACCCGATATGTGTACATGCAATATTTGTCCCTAAGGCAGTGTACAAAGGGATCTTGAAATGCCTCTCATTTTTCAGTGTCACTGTGCTGAGTGTTCCGCACAGCTCCGGCAGTTTTTTAAATGCGGAGCATTCTATAGCGGCACCTTCTCACCAATCCGGCGTCGGCGGTACTGTCTACATCCCCACTGCGCATGTTCGCGTCTCATGCCGCATGCTCGTGTCTCGGGCAAATTTTTGCTCCCCCTCCCTTTCGCGCCTCCCAAGGCTAATGCAGGCAGCATCTGCTAGTGAAAACCAACTTCTCACGCTTCAGAACCGTTCACTGACTAGCCCGTATATGTAGGCTCTGAATTGCGCGTTTGAAATTCAGTCAAGGGCGTCATTACTTCAGTTTAGCTTTACTTGACGCTTTGCTTGTGTTGAGTAGATGCGATGGAAGCAACAGTACCTTTGTGTAGTAGAGGAGCACAACCTAACATCAGCGTTCCACCGCTCGTTGAAGGCAGCGCTTCTCCTTCATTCGATGAATAAGAATAATTAAGAAGAAACAACAATTCGGCATTCGCAAGTCATACCCTATTACGCAAAATTCACGCGATACCACTACCCCTCTGCAACGCATTTACTCGAGTTCCCCCTGAGAAGATGCAGGCGGGTTTTTTGTAATTGAGTTGGTTGTGTACTTGTTCCCGTGTAAATGCATCATGGGATATTGCCCGCGATAACTATGGTCCATTAGACATGTCCTATGCTGTTCACGTTGTTTGAGATTGAAGCAATCAAGGATAGTAAATGGTACAGAGGTAAATCAGCAACAGTCTTACATAACATGTCTGATTTGAAAAGATTTATATGTATCATCAATGCATGCCCATGCATCGAATCTACATTCTAATAGGGAGCCAATATTTAATGAGTCGCGATTCAGGTGTCCATACAGAGTGCGTGGGAGATATTACAGTGTGCTCTTTTGGGCAACATTATTGCAACAGATTTACACAATAAATATACCAGAAATACCACGCAAACTTTCCATACGCTATGTGCAGGATCATACATGATTATATATCCTTCAATGTCTTTTGGTACGAACGCTAGTTCTAACGCGTGCAACGTTCACAGCATTGAATATATATGTTAGAGCTTAGCAGCTCTGGGGTAAAATTTCTATCACTAATCTGATTTCTGTGAATTGGTAAGCTTTGTTTAGTTCGGACAACGATTTATTTATTTGCAACTGATAAGATATATGTCATAAAAACAAAGCCTACAATTGACTGCATCACCCTCAGATGACTCAGTTATCAAAGGTTCTTGAATAGTTCGAATATATGACGCCAGTGCTGTGTAGGAGACGTGTTTTAAGAAACTACAATAGGACCAACTTTTAGATGGAGGAAGAGCATGCGTATCTCATCGATAAAAAAACTAACGTCAAGCATTTGCGTGAACAGTGCCTTTCAGAAGACGTCTGCAGATTCCAATGATTAACATTTTTAGAGGCACAAATAGAACAAACACTAACACGCAGGTAGCTCTTGTATACAAGGTCAATAAATTACCCGACGTAATTCGTGGCCTGTGTGTAAGTATAATTGGTCTTTTGAAGCAGTCCTTTATGGCCTATACTTTTTCATGGCTTCAACAATTTTATTCTCTGAAAATTGTTTTAAAGAAACTTCTACACTAGGTCAAACGGTCCGTCTTTAAAAACATTGCGGGGAAAGGTTCGAAGCGACACAATGAAAAAACGTGTCTTCACTTGGTTTCCTAAAAACAAACATGACAGCTCGCTTTTAGGGGAATAAACAACATGCATTACTTGCCATTTCCAACATCACACGGAAGCACGAGGTGGAGAGCTCTCGCGCGTAGGCCACCGGTGAGTCACGCCGCACTTGGCAAGACCGCATTTTTATTTAGTGCGCCGCGGGTCGCCGCTGGGTCATAGTTTCTAACCGCAGACAAGTATTCTCCTGAGTGTGTGTATTCTGGTGCAACAAAAATCATACCCCTGCGTCAAAGTGTCAAAAAGTTATTGCTACCCCAAGCAGATAAATGCATGTAAACAAGCAGCCACATAGTCGGATCGCAAATGGTGATCCACCGGTGGCCAACGACGCCGTGAACGTGTTAATTTTGTTGCAAATTCTACACCTATTAATACCCACTAAAAATCTCTGATCATGTATTTCTGGTTATTGTGAATATTTGCTGAGCACAATGAATTTGATAGAGAGTTTAATGACATGGTTGACACCCGGTACATTTTACGGGAAAGATGAGTTTTAGCTCGAGTATTCGACCTGCATAGGTTGTACATTGATAGCAAACACCTGTATTTTTTGCATATATTTCCAGACGAGGATACTTCTTGCTGGAAAGTTAGCTTGTCGAAACTTAAAAGTAAAAAAAAACTGAAAGATATCGGTAGATAGTTTAGGTCACCGTTTACCATGCCCTAAATAAAAATGCCGTTCTGATGGATTGAGACGTGCATGGGAGCTTTAGAATTTCAAAGAAAGAATACCCTTAACCTATTCTCTCTTTGTGGCACCAATGTGCAAAAACTTTAGCGAAAGCAACGTGGTATTTATCATGAGGAGTCTTTCTGCAAGTAACACAAATATAAAAGGAAACGTTCGGTGACAATAACTACTATAGTTGAGTTTTCATCATAGCTGTCACAGGTATGCCTTGCATCGTTCGTAGATTGTATTGGCAGGTTTACATTTCTTGCGTCTTCTCGATTGCTGTTGCTTCCGACAGAAAATCCTGAACGGTCTTCGGGAGGTTTACATCGATCCAGTGAAGAGTTCTTGCTTGAACCGTCACATGAGAAAATGACATTCTTACCCTCTCGCATGTCGGGGTCATAGTGGCGGGACAGTCACGCCATTTCATAAGCAAAGATGGTCAGATGGTCAGTTCGGCAGTTGTACCTTCGTCTCCAGTGGCGAGGCAGGCCTTTATTTGCGGGCGACGTTCTAGAACCAGTGCAGAATTGTGCCACAAAGGAGATTTCAGATTGGAAGTCTGGGCTCTGGGTTTTAGAACCAGGTCCCTGCCCAACCTTCCAGATAGAAGTAGCTTCTCTTCTGTGTCCCAGTGGTTGGGGTGCGCACTCGGTTGTATGTCTCCAGCCAGGTCTCCGGGTCTTCCCTAAGAGATCCATGGAAGCTCGGTGGCTCTGTTGGCTGCTGCATTACAACCGTGGAGGGCGCTGGCAAAGGGGCTGTCATAGTTGTCGCAGTAGTAGTCATGGCCTCGGTCTTGCGAATCTGATTGGGTAGAGTGCCACACTCAGAATGTAGCACTCATTGTATTCGGCTAGCTCACTGCTCGAGGTTGGCGTCGACGCCTCCTTTCCGACTGTGGCTTTGCTCACAGCTAGACGGGGGTGTCCGGTACTTGGACCAAGCAGTACATACACGGGATATCACGGGGTTGTGACAAAGATGAAGGGAGCAGACTAGGTCCTAGAGGAAACTGTTTGATTATGCCGAACATGTGGCCGGCGAACAAAAGGTCAAACTACAGCGATACACACTGGAAATGATAGCGCGAACAAATGGTGACATTCGTCGGCATTTACCCACGGGCCATCTAAAATTCTAGCGCTATCACTATCAGCCCCGTGCGTTCCAGAATAGCGTACTTTTAACGAAATTGCCTACTAGACCACCGAAGCTTTTTGAACACTGCTGACATGGTTTGCGCTGAGAATTAGTTACAGTGTTACAGGGCGAAAACAAAACTTGAACCCGTAATGTGGCAATATTCACTGCTTACTCGGCTTTGCTGTTGATTACATCAGTAGGCAGTGACACCTTCAGTCGTATAAAAATTGAGAAGTTGGCATAGGTCCCGCTCAAGTGACCGAAGGAGTGCAGCCACTCGCCTTCGTAAATAAAGAATATTCCTGCCCTCATGCACTAGAAAATGTGTGAAGGTGGGTTCACCAGCTCTATGGCTCGTGACGTAAGTCAGGTGTGCGTGCCAATTGTTATATAGCCTTGTGTTCGCCCACTTTTCAAGAGCAAACGTGGCGGACTTGTAAAGTTGTGCCAGAATTAGAGAGTATATGTCTGGCATCCTTTAAGGCCTAATCTGTGGTCGGTCCACTGAGGTGCATTTTTTTTCTTGGATTTCACTGGGCTCGGGTCTATCTATTGATCCATCCCCAACGAATATTAGCGCAACAAAAACAGGGACGGGAAAGAAAAGACAAACTACAATGCTGCCTTTAAAAATTACTTCTAAAAGAAGCGGAGTATATCACATCTGAAGAAGCAAACAATCTAGCTATTGAGTCAATGGGCCAGGTTATGGCGGGTAAAGTTTTATGAGTGCCGGACATGGGCCGAGCCCAGGCCAAAAATCAATGTCCATGCAGGGCAGCAAGGGATGGAACAAGTGGTGAAAATGCCGGAGGAAAATGCCATGCTGCGAAAAGTTTAACTGTGCGGGTGATAGTACGTACACGGAGGTAATACTTAGGTGCCAAGGGGAGGGGGGGGGGGGGCTCTGAATATTTTTGCGCAAAATTTACTCGAGAGTAGGACCCAATTTTGGTGTTTGTCAATGAATGGCTGTCAGCAAGGACAGCCAATTGTTGTAATTGGTGAATAGGCATTCCTTGATTTGGTTGGCGTGTGGTTCGTTGTTTGTTGCAGTGGGTAAATTCATAGAACAGTATATTTCATGGAAGAACTTAGCTTGTATTAGCGCGGTACATATAAGAAGGAAAGACGTACCAGCGCAAAGAGAGGTAGATGGCTACCTGTGTTTGTGTCTGTGTCGTATTTCCTTCGTATGTGTACCGTGCTAAAACAAGCAAAGTTCAGAGATGATGAACTCGCTCGAGCCACAACACTTCTGAAATTTATGGAAGGACTTCGACTCGGAAGACTTTACCTCGAGGTTTAACACACGAGAGGAGACGCTGAGAGAACAATGGTGCGTAGAATATTCTAGACCAGCCTTCTGACGCGTTACCCCCGTACCCTGCATGACATGGCAAATCATGTCAGTTCACTATTCAGTAGCTTTACGTGCTTGTAAATGTCCGTAATAATTTTGTTGTGGTTGATAGTTTGCAGTAGGTTGCTGGAAAACGCAGTGCAAGCATTCTGTGGCCTGGAGTTTTCACAACATTGGGAGACAAATCACTTGCATAACACATCCTAATATATGGGCACGTGTGCAGGTCCTACTTGCGTCTGCGATACTATCGACTTGCGACATCTGCTGCGTAAATGTTCGCGTTGTAGAGCTTTAGAGCAGTGTCACAATTACGGAGGGCATTTCTCATACCATGTGATGGGATAATGCCATTCGACCACATCTCTCGAAACCACTGAGAATGAAATGGGAGGAAATACTTGGTTCAGACCCTGAAGACAAATCACTGAGCGATGTTGGCGGTGGCGTTTGGTTGGTGTCATCAATAATGATGACTCGTAGCGTCGGAGCGCGTATTTTCAGGCCTTAGACAAGTCATAGCAACTCCGTCAAATAAGCGATGTGATTTACTGCCAATTGAGGTAAGCGATTTTAGGTATGCATGAAGCGTCAAGCTGATTAGCGTGGCTGCCCTTCCATGGGCGAGGGCATGATAAAAGTGAGCACCCCTGATCTTGTACAATTTGTTCTTTTATCGTCGATATGTAGCAGAGCGGGCTTAGCTATAGTCTTGTTCTGGCGTTTACGTATGTATGTTTTTTTTTCTTCAGACACCCAGTTCGTGTTTGAAATCGCGATGTGATGCTCCCGGCTTCATTTTGAGAAAAGTCAAAATAGCGAAACTAAGACGACAAATGATCTAAAATTGTCATATCCGAAACGCTCTCTTCATCCATTTCACTTTCTGTGCAAATTTGTATTCATTTGTATTTCAAGATCTACAAATATCAGTGCCCGATTTACTTACCTAAATCAAACTGCAGTAAAGCTTTCCCCAACTTTCATGCACTGTCCAATATTTTAACATAACCACGTGGAGAGTCAATTATCATAAACTTATCCCTGCTACACCACGTAGCTCGGAATATTTATAAACAATCCACACGTAAGGTCGCCTCTTTGTAGCACGAAATTAGGATGGTTCTTGCATCTAGGTTTCTTTATTTGTAGTGTGCTATGAGTGCCTGTTCAAAAAGGAGAAAAAATTTATTTAATTTTCACAGAGAGCCCATTGCTTTCTTATCGATCCGTTATTCTTGTCAGCAAGCCAGGGGCACTGGGGCCTGGCTACTACTAGAAACGCCGCCTTGGCCGTTATTCTTGGGACAACGTCTGCAAAATTAATGTCAGGAAAGTCACATCAAGAAGAAATAGATGTTAAAAGTATTTTACAAATTTACAGCATGACATCTTTTGCAACTTTATATCTTTCTTTACACGTCTAAAATCAGAGCTTCGTGATCCCCTTCCCATGTGAAATGTAGCATACCTGTTGTTCTGAACTCGTTTACCATGTCAGCCAATGCTCTTACTACTGTTTTTCTTCATTCATGAAAGGCCAAATAGAGTGCACCAATTGTTCTGAAAATCACAGCATATATCTACGGAGTAAATGATTAGTGGGTGAAGCTCCGGAGGTACATCGGAAAACCTTAAATACTCCATGAATTTTACCCAGTCGATACGCCATATTCACAAAGTGAATGATGATGAAAGAGCTTCCCTCGTCTGTCTGTCTGTCTGTCTGTCTGTCTGTCTGTCTGTCTGTCTGTCTGTCTGTCTGTCTGTCTGTCTGTCTGTCTGTCTGTCTGTCTGTCTGTCCGTCTGTCCTCCGTCTCTCTGTCTGGCCGTCAGTCGCAGCGCACGCCTCCGTGCCATCTAGTGATCAATGAGAGCACTAGCAATGTGAGCGCCATCAATTGAGCACTTCGCGTACTAGGGATGGCTACGGCAGACAGCTAGGGTGGACAAATCTACGCCTAAAGGAGCTTTGCTCCTTAAAATTCTGCCACCTAGTTACTGATGATCAAGGAGCTTGCTCGGAGCTGATTGAAAGAACTCGTAGATTCTGGGTACAATTCCTCTACGATCATATAAAGACATGAGACGTTTTAGTAGGCCTGATCGCATATACACTTATATGCACCAGGTTTAATTTAGATATTGATGCAATTGTAGACACCCATTTATACACAAGATGGAATCATTCAGATATCAATGTAATATTATACAAGGATTGCATTACTGATTGGAAAGCTGTGCGAGGGGTTTTTATTTGAAGATTACAATTTTTGTCGTTAAAGTATGTGGCGAGGTGATCTTTAATTAGGAATTGCAGTTAAACATTGGAAAAGGCAATGTCGATACAAATCCCGAGTCGATGCTTTTGCAGCTGCTTTCGTGTCGCTTCTGCTTCCCTAGCACACTTCGGGGTCGATCTGTCGACGAGCCTGTTTCTGAGCACACGGTTCACATAATACCGTACAGATGTGGTTGTGTGTTTCTCACTTATCAGAAGAATGACGAGTGGCATAGTTGCATAATGGGTGCTTTCATACTTTATGGAAGTTACAGTGGGCATGTAGTCAGTACATTGTTCATAAAGCTAGCGTACACACCAAAAGACAAGACCCTAGAATCACAAGCTTGTCGAGCATCTGCTAAAACTTCTTTCCGCAGCCTTGTTTCGCGGACGTTTATTTATTTATTTATTTATTTATTTATTTATTTATTTATTTATTTATTTATTGACTTACCCTCAGGGTAAGATGCATTATAGAGGGGATTGGTACATTTAAAAAAACACAATACAAGCTTTCTTCTGTAAATACAATGTTAGCAAAAAATAACAGTACAAGTTGTAACTATACAGCCGAGAGTCAGACTGTTGGTGAAAAAGCGTATTAACAGTAAAATAAGTTACAGTAGCAGTTTTAACACACCCAAACAAGAATCAGACAGTTTGCCAAGAGAAGAATCACATAATCGCTTAGTTGCTTAGCAGTACACTTCATATTAAAACGTCATGAAAATGATGGGCATTTGACGTGATTGATCCTGGAAGATTGTTCCAGTCTTGTGAGGTTCGGGAAATGAATGATCATGACATGTTCGAGTTGAGCATCGCAAGGTTCCCACCTTTTGGGGATGAACAGTACGAGAGGAGATATGATGGAGGGAAAATGAGGTTATCATGCAGGGTGTGGCTGTAATATACTTTGTGAAAAAGGCGTATGCGGGAGTATTTACGGTGACAGGCGAGTGACGGAAGCTCTAAAGAGTCTTTCATTGAGGTGATGCTTGCGGCGACACTGTAGTTGCCAAGGATGAAGCGGACAGAATTAGTTTGGACTAGCTCAAGAGCAGAGGTTAGAACACTATTGGACGGGTCCCAAATGAATGAGGCATACTCCAGTTAATTTCGTATTAGGGTTTTGTAAAGGAGCAGTTTTAAAAGGACAGGGGCAGAAGAAAAGTTGCGTCGGAGGTAACTTAACGAATGGTTAGCCTTATCAATAATTTTATTATTGTGAAGGGACCAGATGATAATGTTATTTAGTGAATACCTAGGGTGGCGATAGGATGTTACAGGTTCATAGAGCAGAGTTGTCAAGCAGATAGGTAGTGGAAAAATGAGATGTGCGGCAAGCGCGTAAGGCTTTACATTTAGTCGTGTTTAGTTACATGAGCCATGTTTTAGACCAGTTAGATACAGAGTGAATGTCATTCCAAAGAATTGTTACGTCGTTTGGGTCAGAGCTTTTCGATATAGTACACAATCATCAGCAAATAAATAAATGTTAGATATAATTCATTCTTGTAAGCCACTATTATAAATGAGAAAAGGAGGGGACCGAGTACCGAACCTTGGGGTACGCCAGAATCAACGAGCTCAGTTGGGAATTAAAAGCGTTAGCAGACACATGTTTTGAACGACCATTTAGAAATTGTTCAATCCAAGAAAGTAGCTTATGGGTGCTTTACAGACCTACCTAGTACAAAGCACAAAGGGAATATTGATCACCATATGCTATAGCATCAAGAAATTAGCAACTGGTCGTCTGTAATTAAGAACCCACTGACTGTGTCTTTAAAATATCTACAAAATATTGAAAGGTGATGTATCAGAGCACAATGACTCTGCTTCCAACTACTTCAAGGATCCCGTGAAAAGGCGTGAGACAGCGCATGGGGTTTTGCTATGATACAGTGTGAAAGCGTAGAGTCCTACCTGATGTCACACCATGTATATCGCGCGTCGTGTGGGTGGTTTACAGACCTACCTAGTAGAAAGCAATGAGAGACTATTGATCACCATATGCTACAGCATCAAGAAATCAGCAACTGTTTGCCTGTAACTATGACCCCACTGACCCATATATGTGTGTTTAACTCATCTACAAAATATTAAAAGGTGATGTATTGGGTACTATGCAACTGAACTTGAAGTAAGCAACGTAAAAAGGTTCAGAAAAACCTATTCGACAAACACACCAAAACAGAGCGTGGCATCCAAATGAGAAACAACACAGTACGAACAGTACCCGATTACGCTAGCGCGCTGCACCGTTGAAGGTGAAGGTCGAGGCGCTATCCGAGTATTTTTATCATATGTTGGCCATTAGCCTGAGCTTGGTTCATTCTATTTTCACGCCTCGCCCTACGTAACGCCACTATCCTCTGTCAAGATCAGTGTATGATGCAGAAATTACGAGTTTTTGAGTTTATTTTACTGCAATTAAAAAGATGTTTTTGGAGTTTGTGTTTCAGCGGAAAATTGGTTTTCATTGGAGTTAAGTTTTTCGAAATGTACAGCTCTTTGTTATTTGGAGCACAATCTACTCTCTTCTCAATATTCTTGATGCTATAGATGGAGTGAAGCCTGAACATGAAAAACATTCGAACACACGAATCACGTTTTAGTTCCCTAGATTGAACATACGCCAGCTTATGGAAATGTTTCAATTATAACCTTCGACCGCCACGCCAGAATACGGTTCATCATGAAAAAGGGAACAAGACGGAAAGGAGGCAATTTGCTGTTCAACACACGGCTTACAAAGTGATTTTTAACTTATTTGGAAGGCTGCCGTTCTGAACCAAAGTGGATGACGGGTCTCTGGAATTGAAGCAGCTTAAGCAAAAACTCCTGAGCACAATGGCGTTGTAGCAATGAATTATCATCATTTTATGAAATTTTATCCTTTCCTTCCATTTTATGTAGAAAAAGGAAGCAACAGGAGGGAAAATAAAGCCAGGATGTTATCAGTTTAAACAGACTGATACGCTACCGCAAAATCAAAAAGAAATGGGGGACCTTCAAAGGGAAAGAGAAAAAAAAACACGCACGCACAGGGTCACACACCTTCTAGTCATGATTTTGGGATTAATGTATAAACATCGGTTGAAGTCCGATGCACTTAAAGACTTTGGCTGTGCTTGCATCGCCTCCACTCGCGATGATTTCTCAAGACGACGTTTTAGAAGGTTTCGGATTCTCCACGGTCTGAGATCTGTGTGATTTAGAGCGACTTCCGAGTGATTTACCTTGCCTCTTGTAGCGAAGACAAGTCGCAAAAAATGCCGTAATATATACTTGTTACCACAGTTGTCCAAAAAGTGCTTGACAGACATTCCCATTTGAAAGGAGAAATACTTTGTGAAAGCCATTGTTAGCCATAAATTGCAAAACAGAGTGTCATCACTCTTAGCGCAGTTCAGTAGGTGTCTCAAGAAGTAAAATTTTGATGCAGCCGTAGTACTGCCTGTGCAAGCTGCTTGCTGTATCTTTAGGGAAGCGGCGCAATGCGCAATGTTGCTAGCCACCCGAACTTAGCTGGCAGATTTGGTCCTTGGTAAAGGTATGGTATCGACGCTGACGCCTTGACGAGTCGACCAATCGGCACCGTCGAATTTTTCGTTGTCTCTCACCGCGCACGAATTGCCAGCCATTGAGGTTTCACGCGATGTCCTTTCTCGAACGAAGTATGAAGTGGATACCTAACCTTGAAGATGAGTAGCTCGTATAGTTCGTGCTACAATGCAGGTAGCAAGAATGTCAGAGCTGCCTTCAAATTGTTCACTATTGACCACGGTTGAAGTTTTCGTGGATAATTACTTATGGTGCAGCATGAACAGCGGCAAGT
>WOVY01007565.1:0-39401 GCA_013436015.1 Rhipicephalus annulatus
CACAGGAATCAAGCATTAGCGATGTTTTCAACTTTGTGTATACGTTTTCTTAAAGCGTTAGTAGCATTCATATTGAATGCCATGGCAAGGTCTCACGCCTTAAGCATTTATTATTTTCCTTATTTTTTTATTTATTCATACTGTCAGCCCAAGGACCAAGACAGGAGGAGTTGGGGTTACATATCTGGCGCGTACAAAAAACATATGTAGAAACAAGTTTCACACTGTACGCTCAAGACGAACACTATATGGAAATAACAAAAACAAAAACGCAAAACTATATCAGAATACATCCCGCATAGGTCATGGATAAAAGAAATATGTTCGAATACATCTCGTACACGTCACCAAAAAGAGAAAAAAGATTTGAAGTGATATAGTACATATTGAACATATTAATATAGTACATTGAACATATTCAACCGACAAGGAACAAGCAACATGGTTACAAATATTCTGAAAAAGCCTTTTCGAACCTTTCTAAATCGCTATGTTCGACTATGTACTGAGGTAATTGATTCCAGTCGTCGATGCTCCGAACCAAAAACGAATACTTGAATAAATCTGTTCTGTAGCTAAGTGGTGTGATATGTTTCGAGTGTTTTGTTCTGGATGTGGTAAATGGCTGTAGTGCGATGTGTTCCTTTATGTGAACTTTGTAGTCTTCATTGAGTATCCGAAAAAAGAATATCAGTCCATTATGTTGCATTTCTCGTTTCACCGTCATTAAACCGGCTCTGTCTCTAAGCTCACTGATAGACTGAGTTCTGGAATAGGAGTTGAAGATGAACCGTAAGGCTTTGTTTTGTATACGCTCACATTTTAGTGCATTTGTTTTGGTGTATGGTTTCCATAGATGACTTGCGTAGGTCAGTACTGGAAGAATAATCATTTTATACGCCATTGTTTTAGTTTCCGGGATGGCATCGTGAAGTTTTCGTCGTAACGACCAAAGTTTACGCATGGCTTTATTGCAAACACTGTCAACATGCATGGACCTGTTCAATTCATGTGTAAGATGAACTCCTAAATCCTTAACATTCCTTACTTATTCAGCACTGTGCCTTTAATGCTGTAAGAAAAGGATAACGGGTCTTTTTTACGTGTCATGCGATTGAAGAGAGTTTTTGATGCATTCAGTTTCATTTGCCATTCGTCGCACCAAAGACTAATTTTTTGTAAATGGTTATCAAGCTCCAGCTGATTGTCAGTGGAGCTTATCTTCGCATACACAATGGTGTCATCTGCATAATGTTTTATAGCTATTTGCTGAGAAGACGAAGTGATTCGTTTACGGAACACACCTTGCTCGTCTTTGCGCTTTTCTGGATTTTTCGCCGCAGTTGTTGGGTCTATCGCCCCATATATCGTGGTGATGGATGTCCAACCTCACGGGGCACCGTCCGAGTCCAGTTCGACCGCGGGGACTGCTTCGAGGAAGCAAGGAAACGCGTCTTGTGAGTGTGAGGACACTGAGCTGTACTCCGCATCAAGCGACGAGTCCTCGGACGACGGCTTCCAACCCGTCCTGTACCGCAAGGCTAAACGACGTATCGTCAATGCATATTCGGCATCAAGCACAACCACCGTGAAAACCGCCCCTCAGCGATGGCCTCACTCTATCCTGTTTCTGCCGCTGAAGGCTACCAACAGTCTACGTGGGCTGAACAGGCAAGCGCTCTCTGTGTATCTCGAGAATATTACGCCAAATGAGATCAAAGAAGTACGTCTCAACGCAAGAAGGAACATCTTGGCAATCGATGTGCTGAACCCACGTGCGCTAAACGCGCTTAAGAAAGTAACGCAACTGGGTAACATCAATGTCAAGTCTATAATACCAGCTGATAGCACCACTTCAACGGGGTCATTTATGACATCGCCACTGAAATTCCAAACTCGGATCTCTCAGTGCTAATAAAACCGGCAAATGAAGATAACGTCATTGTGAATGTCAGCCGCCTTGGTAACACACATTGTGTGAGAATTTCGTTCAAAGGGGACTGTCTCCCCTCCCATGTGAAGGTTGGCCACTTTCGTCACCAGGTCCGACCATTTATTCCAAAACCTATGCGATGTCATAAGTGCCAGAAGATCGGCCATGTGCAGGGAGCGTGCAGGAACTCCGAAGTGTGCCCCCGATGCTCAGAACCACACACCAAGGACAAATGCAGCGCAACCATACTAAAGTGCCCTAATTGTCAAGGTGCCCACAGGGCATCTTCCAAAGACTGTCCACGCATAAAAAAGGAGTTTACTATTCTTAGACAAAAGGTGCGAGACAGCCCTACCCACAAAGAGGCCGCGGAAAAAGTCCGGCGAACACGACGACGTCACCGTCGAAGATCTTCGCGAAGAACACAGTCAACTACAAGAAGTAAGTCATCGCATCTGGGAACGGCGCCCACTGCAGGGTACACCGCGTCGAACGCAGACGATGGAAGAGAGAAAACAAGTAGATCTCTCTCTACTGAAGAGTGGCCGCCACTTACGCGCACGCAACTTGTGGAAGAACTGCATCAGAAGCCGCATTCATCAGAGCAAGCTGCGACAACAGAGGAGCAGCGGAACTTGAATAAGCAAGTGATAGCTCTTCTATGACCCATAATTAACGCCATTCGCACGGTGTTAAACAACATGCGTACAACGTCAGCCAGAAGTGCACTACAAGTACTGGACACTCTGAGTCCAGTACTGGCGGCTCTTGAGTAGATAATGGCCCACCAGCCACTGTCCTTCAGGGAAGAGGTCAAATAGCAACAATTTTTCAGTGGAATGCACGGGGACTGAAATCACGCATTGCAGATTTCCGTCGGTTCGTTTCCACCAATATGTTTCCCATCATCGTCATCTGCGAGCCAAATTCATCGAGCGCTATCAGACTCTCCGGATACGAATCATTTATGTCGGCCTGGTATAGTGGAAACAGCAAGGTCCTGCTGTTTATTCGACGTGACCTGACCTACATTCTTCGGCCTGTACCACCTGACAACGATAACCAATATATATGCTTAACAGTGAAAAAAAAGGATCTTATTGTCACTGTTGTCGGTGCATACCTGTCGCTATCAAGTAGATTTGACCACAGAAGACTAGGACACATCCTATCATCCAATCCTGCCCCATGGGTGATCATCGGAGACTTTAACGCCCACCATACGCTATGGGGGAGCCCGAAGATCAGCGCGAAGGGTAGAAGTCTGATAACGTTTGCTTCAGACAACGAGCAGTGCTTGTTAAATGATGGCAGCCCAACATTTTTACGTGGCCCTGGATACAGCAGTTGCCTTGACTTGGTTTTTGTTTCTCGAGGTCTCATCAGATGCGCCGGATGGTTTGCGGATATAGAAACACATGGAAGCGACCACATTCCGACATATGTCAAGATCAGAGGATTATCACCTTCCAAGGTACGCGAAACTATCCAAAGAGTGGACTGGACCAAGTTTGAATCTCTCATGGAAGAACGCTGTCAAGAGAACACCTCATTTGACTTAGAAGAGGTGATCAAGTCCACAGTGCAAGACACATTGTGCACCCTCACATGCTCTTCGAGAATAACCGAATTTGATGTGGAATTAGAACGACTTCGGGCTCTCCTACGGCGTGCGGAACGAAGGTACCGACGCACGAAAGTAATCGACGATTTACGAATCGCTAGACGTCTTCAGAAGAAGATACAACGCCGCATACACAAGCTAGAGTCACAACGCTGGGCAGCCTTCTGCGCTTCGTTAGATCCTCGCAAGCCTTTATCACACTTGTGGAGGACAATAAGAGGGCTCCGGACAGCTCCCATTTAGCAGTCTCCATTCAAGGCTCTAGCCCTCTCTCAACAGAGATCGGAGGTCGACGTGGCAGAAGAGTTCTGTGCCAACTTATCTGGTCAACTCGCAGATCCCAACATCTCCACTCTCACACGTGGTGGCACGACATCACACGATCAGCACATGGACCAATTTTTTTTCCATTCATGAGCTTCAAGCAGCACTGGCTTTGTGTAGACGGACATCAGCACCCGGGCCTGATGGAATATCATACAGAGCACTGTGTCACCTTGGTGAGTGTGCGAGGACTGCCCTCCTCGAGATATACAACAATTCGTGGCGAGAGGGCACCCTCCGAGTTAACTGGAAGACCAGCCGTTTGGTTCCCATACTGAAGCTTGGCAAGTCACCATTGGTGCTCACATCATACCGCCCGATTGCACTGGCTAGTTGCTTGGGCAAAGTGGAGAGGATGGTACTTGGACGGCTAGAATGGTTCCTGGAGCATCACAACATCTTCCCGGACGCTATGACGGGATTCCGCCGTGGCCGGTCATCAATTGATAGCGTCATAGACCTGGTCACCTACGTGCAACCCGAAAAAAGCCGTAAGCGTCTCTGCGCTTGTTTATTTCTTGATGTTAAAGAGGCGTACGATAACGTCACACATGAAGCTGTCCTCACCGCTCTAAAGGAGGTAGGAGTGAGTGGTCGGATGTTTCAGTGGCTACGCAGCTATCTCTCTGAGCGATCCTTTTTCGTGAGAACCGAGGATGGTGACACTTCGCTACATTACAGCCACCTTGGTGTTCCTCAGGGTGGCATACTTAGCCCTGTACTATTCAACCTGACGCTAATAGCTCTCAATGAGCATCTGCCAAGTACTGTCAGATTGTCAATGTACGCGGACGACATCTGCGTTTGGACGTCTGCAGTAACACGTCTACAGCTGCGAGCGCGAATTCAGAAAGCTGCCACTCTAGTTGCTTCCTACCTCCGTCAACGAGGTCTGGAAATTTCCTCTGAGAAATGTGCACTTGTGGCATTTACGCGCAAACCAATGCAGAACTACAGCATTCTGATAAACAGCGAAAGGATACGTCACCTCCGATCATACAAGTTCCTAGGTGTTATAATTGACAGAGACCTCTCATGGAGCTCACATGTATCATACATGAAAAGGCGATTGACAGGCATCTGTCATTTGTTCAAGTTCTTCGCTGGAAAGAACTGGGGAATGTCCACAACTGCTATGTTGCCACTATACAGGATTCTTTTCCTTGGATTCCTTCGGTACAGCCTACCTGTGTTAACTAACGCAAGTAAAACAAGCATACGAATGCTTCAAAGTGTCCAGGCTCAAGCACTCCGGATATGTTTAGGCTTGCCCCAAAGTGCGTCAACAGCGGCAACTATCGCCATCACAAGGGACAACCTCATCAAGACCCACATTAATGTGGAACTGCTGAGGACACATATACGACACCTTGCTCGAACCCCTCGACATCACCTAGCCTCTCTACCAGTGGTCCGACCATGCACATCTTACTGCAAAACAGTGACCGCACATGGTGAGTCGATCCCAACTTCGTTCTCTCCTGCCGCTAGACCTGTGACTCCGCCATGGTGCCTCGCACAACCAATGATTAATATTAACATACCTGGCGTCCAGAAAAAGGCCAATTTGTCGTCACCGGCTCTTAAACAGCTCACACTACTTCTCTTGTATGAGAAATATTAAGACTCCACACATATATACACTGACGGATCGGTTCAGCCGGACAGCTCTACTGGAGCAGTAGTGATACCAAGGTTGGCCACGACAATTAAATTCAAGACATCTCACGCAACAACATCGACGGCAGCAGAATTGGCAGCACTTCGTGCCGCATTGCAATTTGTAGTTGATCAACCTACACGCAAGTGGACTATTTTCTGCGACTCGAAGGTGGCACTGCAGTCTCTACTATCAGCGTTACGCCGTGGACCACACGAGCAGCTGGTACTTGAGATAGCAGAGGTTATACACCACCTGAATGAGAAAGGGCACCAAATTACATTTCAGTGGTTGCCCAGTCACTGCGGAATCATCGGCAATGAATGGGCCGATCAAGCTGCCCGCTCAGCCCACACAGAAGATCATAAACTGCGACTACCACTTTCTAGGACAGATGCTGCACGAAAGCTCCGCAGGCTTGCTCGCCAGCAAAACCACATCACAATAGAATCAGCCACACTTCAAGCATGCCCGACTGTATTCGCTTGACCCTACGCTAAGTCTTCGAATCCAGTCGAGGCTTTGCCGAGCAGACCAGACCCTGTTATGTAGGCTGCGGTTGGACGTTGCGTTTACCAACGCCTACGCTTTCCGCATTGGGATGGCCGACACCGCAGCCTGGGGCCACTGTGGCAAAGAGGAAACAGTCAAACATATTCTTTGTGACTGCCTAGCGTATAGTAAACAACGACTATGTCTTCGCAAGGAACTCAACAAATTAGATGATGAACCTCTGTCGGAGCAGGGAATTCCGCAGTATCGTCAGGATGCCGCTTCACAGAAGAGGGCCCTGAAAGCGCTACTGCAGTTTTTGCGATCGACCAGCCTTACTGAACGGTTGTAGCTAGGACGCCCTTCCTGTGTGTGTTTTCGTTTTTTTATGAGTGCGCGTGCGTTTTTTTTTCTCTTTCTACCCTCTCTTTCTTGCCCCCACTTCCCCGCCCCCAGCGCTGGGGTAGCAAACCAGATGCCAATATCTGGTTAACCTCCCGGCCTTTCCTTTCTTACTCTCTCTTTCTCTTGCTGAGAAAAATCGGCACCCATGTCACTGATATAGAGAGAAAAGTAAAGGGCCTATTACGGACCCTTGCGGCACGCCTGATCTGACTGGTTTATTGGTGCTGGAGACATTATTCAATTCAACAAATTGTTGTCTATTTTGACAAATATGCCTCTATTCATTTTAATAGCCGACTGTCACCAGTCAAACAAGACAGCTTTTTAAGCAACTTTCTGTGAGATATTTTATCAAATGCTTTTTCTGGAATCAATAAATATGATGTCTACTTGACCTTTTCCAACTAAACACTGAGCGATTTCACGCGTAACCTCAGTAAGAATTGAAATTGTGGAATACCCTTTGCGAAACCCGTGCTGATTATTACCTAAAATACCATTTTCTTCTACAAACTTCATTAGGTGAGTAGTCAAAATGTGCTTCAGTGTTTTTACAACAAGTACTTGTCAAGGAAATCGGTCGAAAAATTCGTGATGTCATATTTGGAACCCTGTTTATGGATCGGTATTACCTTCGCACGCTCCAATCTATCGAAACGTCACCGGATTGAAGTGATTTTGTGAAAATGTCCAACAGAATAAAATGAACACCACTCGGCATAACGCCTCAAAAAATGCTTTGGGAATTCGATCAGGTCCAGGGCATTTTTTCACATCTACTTTAAGTAAGAGACACAGAATGCCTTTTTGTGTTATAGTTAGCTCGCTGAAAGACACACAGCTAGAGGAGTCTATGAGCACTGCCGCTAATATTTACGCACCTGTCACCTACTCTGCACGGGCATCAAAATTTTTTTCTAATCAAAGCAAATGTTTCGAAAAGAACGTTCTGAAGCAAGAGCTGCATGGAAACTACAGTCATTTGGAAATTAACAACCCTTCAAGGTCACGTAGTGCCGTAGTCTTCAAACATTGTGCATTTGGAAGGTTTCTAGCGCGGAACAACCAATGCTCTGTGGCTGTCGTCTGATACTTTTGAATGACGTCAAGCTCGAAGTACCAAAATAGGTCAGAAAAAAAGCACTACCGGTCAAGTCAAGGCCGAAATAGGCCGAGAGAGCGCCTCTGCATCACACATCATGGTTTCTATTCCAACCATGTACGCTGTGCAGGTTCGATGTTTGGAACGCCAGCGCACTTGCCCATGAACGCAATCGTCACCAAAACGGCTAGTTGTTATGTCCGAGCAAGCGAAGTGACAGCGAAATTCTAGCTTCTGAATTTAAGCGCAGATCTACGTAAAAAAGAAGCGAAGCCGAAATGTCAGTGAATGCAAACTAGCTTTGAAAGACTCTAACACAAGTCTATTGCAAAGAAAGACAGGTGAACCTTCTGCTTAGACTCATACAACTCATACAAAGACAATACAACCTTCAACAGGGGAAGAACAATGCTTAGCTGCACTCCCCTGTTTGAACAGTTTTCGCACCGGAAAAAAGGCCCGACGTTTTTTTTTAGTTTATTTTAATTTATTCTATATATGCCTCGTAATAAATCATCACATTCAAATGAAAATCAAAGGCCAATACAAAAACTATGTGCTTTTCAAATAATAAACGGTTCGAAAATAGCGTACGCAAAGATTTGCGTTTCCTGCAACTGCACAAGCATCTTACGCTAACCTCTTGCTGGCTTCCTTAAAGTGATGGAAACAGCTGTCGAACGAAACTAATTCAAAGTTAGCGTAATGCTATTCAGAAACTCCCTATTTGTTCTAGGGTACCTCCTTTTCCGCATTCTTAAAGCTTTGCAATCCCTTATTTTTGCCGATCACCAAACAAGTAAAGGGTGCTTTCTATTACAGTACTCACTTTGCTCGTTCAACGAATCACCTTTTCTGTTGACCTGGAGGCAAACGTAACGTCAAATCGATTTTCATTTCTTCGCTTCTGCCGTGATCCAGAGTCATTCCTTCAAGGACCGACCTTAGTGCAAGGCAACGAAGGCGTTAGCTTATATTCTGGAACATAGCTTTCCATAAATAAGCCTACACATTCTATGCCCCAGTAAATTCTACTGTATGTGAGTGCGGGCTTCTATTACGCTATGCACATGCATCGATTCTTGCTTGTGCCTCTCGAGTGGTCGATCACGTGAGCGGCTGAGACACGCCACTGGGCGGAAACGACCCTCGGAATGTTCTTTTTTTTTCCATACGCAATCAATGCACTCTGAGTGACCATGAGAGCATGTGGCCACGTACGCCGACGCACAACATGCATGCAATGTTTTTTTTTTCTCTGTACGCGTGTTTGCCTGTTCTAAATATGCCAGCATATGTCATGAACTTACGAAAACATTATCATCATTACCATTGTAAGCCGGGCTCACATCCCGAACTTGTTTTTTTAGGCGTGATTGGACCACATTATTGTATGTGTTACAGCACTTGTACGTGTGCCTGTAAGAATATAAATGCAAAACTGAAGCATATAGAGAGCCCACTGAGGGGGGGGGGGGGGTCAGCTTAATTCTCAACCATGCGCGCAGCTACGTCAATGTTGCTAGTTTTATTTTTATGCACTTCAGGACGAAGGCCTCTTCTAGTCCCAATTTTACCAATTTACCAATTTGCCATATCCCAATCCTAATCCCAATTTACCAATTTGCCATATCTTCTGCCATTTGGCCCAATTCGTCTCTGCGAATTTAAAATTTTGGCATTAAGTTTAACTCGCTTCCCTTTTTAGCTGCGTAATTAAGCAGAAATAATTTAACAGAAACGTCACATGAGACGTCAGATTACTGTAGAAAAATTAAGATAAAAGGGGATTTTCTGTCTGATGTTGCTAAACTATCGCTATTTTGTCAATTGTTGGCCATTAGACTAAAGGGGAAGGGGGTTATAGAAGGACACCGCTAACAATATGCCACTATTTCGATGTCATCTCGCAATTTTTCCAACCTTGCTGCCAGAATCAGTCAGCAGTGGCCTTACGCTTTATCAATGATGTCACACGTGATGTTTCTGCTAAACTGGCAGTTCCGCATTTTTCGGACGTGCTTGATGAAGTCAAGTACTCTGTAAGGCGCGCGAAAAACCCGAAAGTTGTAGCACCACACACCATTTATCGCGTACAGCCACACTTGAAAATAATTACCTTTGTTTACTACATGAACAAAATCAATTAGCCTGCAGGCAATGTATTTTTTATTGTGTGACGGGAAATTATTCACCATAGATAATCCCCCTCGAGTTGTCATTTCAGAACTGCTGCCTCTGCGCAAGAACTGCACTTCTGTGCAGCAGCATCCACCTATAGTCCTGCATTTGCAATGCTCGTTTTTTTTTTACTAACATATCCTGCTCTTCAGCTAATCAGAAATGCGAGATCACTTTACAAAAATGGTGAAATAGCACAATGTATTGCAGAAACTGTGGAGTATGCCTCATCGCAGGGTCACAACATTGTATTTCAATGGATACACAGTCACGTTGGAATAAAGAGAAATTAAGAGGCTGGCTCAAGAAATATAGAAAGTTTGCATTTAGGAGGCTCAATAATATATTTTAAACCAAACTCATTCGGACTCAAGCTCATGGCCCTATTTAAATCTGTGAAATTCTGAGTGAGTATACTGGCGATTGAGCTCACCGGCCTATGCCTAATATTGATGAGGATAGCGATGATGTTGTAGGGAGGGAGTGGATCTAGCCTGGCGATGTATACTGGCTATTACCCACTACTTTTTTGCATACCGCCCCGCTGTGGTGGTCTAGTGGCTAAGGTTGCTGACCAGCAGGGGCAGGATCGAATCCCGGCCACAGTGGCTGCTTTGTCGATGGAGGCGAAAATGCTGTAGGTCAGTGTGTTCAGATTTGGGTGCACGTTAAAAAACACCAGGTAGTCAAAATTTTCGGAGCCCTCCACTACGGCATCTTTCACAAATATATGGTCGTTTTGGGATGTTAAACCCCACGTATCAATCATCAATGATTGTTTGCATGCAAGTTATGCCAAAAGTACATCAATTTTTAAAGTCAAAGCACGGGACGTGCATAATCATGAAACATCGTCAATCAGTTTAAAGCGATCTGATCTCAGAGGCCGTGCAAGAACAGAGAGCTTGCAGTGCATACGATCATTGAGGCAGGGCAGAAGCACGTTGAATGCGAAAAGTTTTCGAAGGCGAAAGCAAGTGGGGCCAGTGAGTCGTAGAATACATCAACTGACAACTCTAAAAACATGGCTTTTCCCTTTAAATCACCTTCCGCGAAGGCATAAGCCACGATGTAAGCTTTAAAAAGTCCGCGACTTTGGATAGCTAAGAAAGCTCTTACATATGATATTAGCGCACACATTTTATTTATTTATTTTTTGCTTGAAGAGAGCTCTTTATTGATCCCAAAACATCAGCAATGACGGGCGATGCTGTAATTGATTGGCAGGATTGTTATTGAACCATCAAACTTGCTGATTGGCGGACACTTCTTTTCGTTTAACTTATACCTCTAATTCATGAGCTGGAGCATTTAGACGAATGTTTGCTTTGCGATCTAAGACATAACAAAATGAGCGGTCTCCCGAAAGACAGGCTTAGTAGCGATGGCGGCAAGTCTAATTTCAAGTCGTAGCTACGCTCCTGACGCACTACTTTCTGCGCGCGATGGCGAGTCAGACATGACAGAAATGGGAAGAGCATTGCGGTGCGGCACGCCCTCGGGGACCGCAACCGCGCAGAGGTCGTTAAGGCTGCACGCATACAGGCTTAGCATTCGAGCGCTTCATCTTGTCCCCCCTCAGGGAAATTTAGGATTACTCCGAGAGTATAGGAGGATGGGAGTCCATCTGGGCATGCGCAAAGAAGGATGGGGCAGTAACATGCACGTCACCAGCGAAGTGAGAAACGTAATAGAGATAGAAAACGTATGACTGAGGTTGCAAGTTGTCTAAGGAATGGGCGATGGCTAGAGGAAAATAAACACAATATATTGGCCAAACAGGTACCGACTAAGCTTAATGATATGTAGTGGGAAAACACTGCTTTAAAGTTACGGTAATTCACAGGCGAAGTGTTACGAAAACATCCGAGTCCTTAGCAGTTATGGTGATAGTAGCATGCGAAGGGTCAGCGAATAAATCAATACTTTATAAAGAGTTGACGTGAAATGTTGATAAGGCTGGCTCTGGTCACCAATCCACAAAGACAAAATGGGCTCCATAGTTTTCTCGATCTATTTTGCGTACAACTGTACTTTGACTTCTTAAGTGTTTGAATTGCTTGATATTCCCAACAGGCATACAAATGGTCTGTATTTTAACAGTGCATTTTTTTAGCTTTAAGTGATTCGTCCGGCAAACTGCTCAAGCAATATGTGCCTCGAAAAGCTAGTATTTGCCGACAAGTCCCGAGCATAGCGTAGTTCTGCACAGCATAATATAATAAGGGCTGGGAAAGTAATGGGAGGAGGACAGAAATGGGGAGGTAAAAGGCTAAATAGTGGCAGAGCCTTGTATAGCATAGTGTGTGCCATAGATGCCGTAAACGTCCATGTGCCAAGGAGCCCTAGTATAGCGCAGTTATGCATAGTACTGCATAGCAAGAGAGTGGCAAGTGTGAAAATAAATGAAAAGTGAAGGAAAGCAAGTAAAGCACAGAATAGCCTTGTATAGTATAGTTTATGAGCATTAGACGGGTGTGTACGAAAGAGTATAGCGTAGTTATGCATGGTATATCAGAGGAAGAGGCAGGAAAAGTGAGTGTGAAAAGAAAGAAATGAAGAGAAAAAAGGTAAAGACTTAGCCTGGTATAGTATAGTTTATGTCCTGTAGACGAGTAAGTTCCGAGATGCTCCTAGCATACCATAGTTATGCATAGTATAGAATAACGAGGGGCTGGGAAAGAGAAGTGTGCGTGAGGATGAATGAAATAAGGAGGGGAGAAAAGCATAACCTTGTATAGTGTAGTTTATGTGCCAAAGACGGGTATGTTCCAAGATGCTCATAGTATAGCGTAGTTATACGTAGTATAGTACCGCAAGGAGCTAGTAAAGAGAAGTGTGAGGATGAATGCAATGATGAGAGGAAAAGGTAAAGCACAGCATAGCATTGTGTAGTATACTTTATGCCTCGAAGACGAGTATGTGCGAAGAAGCACCTAGTATGGTGTAGTTATGCATAGTATAGTATAGCAAGGAAGAGGGAAAGGGAAGTAAGTGTAAGGATAAATGAAAAGAGGAGGCAAGAGGGCGAAGGATAGCATACCATTTTGTAGTACCGTTAATTGCTCCGTAGAAGGTATGTGCAAAAGAGCTCCTTGTAAAGAGTAGTTATGCATAGTGTAGTATACGAACAGGCTCGGAAAGAGGAGAGTGAGGATGAAGAAATGAAGAGAGAAGAGGGTAAAGCATGTATTGTATAGTTTATGCGCCATAGACGGTTATGTTCTTTGATGCTCCAAGCAAAGGATAGCCTTGCATAGTGTAGGGCTTTCGAAAGGCAAAGTGAGGGTGAAGAAGGAAGGAAAAGAGGGTAGACGGTAAAGCATGACATAGTTTTGTATATTAAAGTTTATACGGCGAGGCGAAGAAGAATGAAAGGAGTAGGAAGCGTATAGACCTGTAGCATGCAATCATTAATATTATTGTTATTGGAATATCACTGTTATTAACCTATTATCAACTTCTCAAACCTTTTCCTTAAATGTATCATTTGTGGTGTTAGGGGCGTAGTACATTGTTTACATTCATTTAGGTGAATGGAGGATAAAGTTGAGCTGGGGGTTGCCCACATGCTAGGGAAGACCACTCAGCTCCGCTATTACCGCATTGATCGCAACACTAAGGTGTAGCTGCCTCAATTAAGAAAAAGTTAAACTGTACTTGTGTCAATATACTTATTAGTGCGATAGCTATAAAGTGCTTGTTTCGCAGAAATTCTGGTGTCGCGTCGCTGCCGGCATCGTTAGTTAGGGCAGAAATATCATTATCTATTCCATGACTGAAAACTAGAGATAGGGGCAAAGCGAAAAGCAATAAAAATTCTCCGTCCGAGTGAGAACTTAACTCAGGCTATTTACGTAGGACAATCACGCGACCAACAACAGAGCCGTGATGTTGATTGAAACTATTTCGAAAATGAAAACAAGAACACTGAACGGTACTTGCGCGGGTCTCGTTTTTCCTCGGTGTTTTATACGCCCATCCTCAGTCCTGTAGAAGTATAGATATTTCGGCGAGTTGCTAAGCGCTTGTTGTACGTTATTTTTTAGGGGCCAAGCCCCTTATGGCGTGGCTTAGGCGTCCCTCGTATGTAACCACCAGTGGCACATACCCGAAATAGGTATAACACTTGACCTCCAAGGTGGTGCCAGTGAGAGATTTCTTCTGTGCGTTGTTTAACAATAAAAAATAGTGTTCAATGTACACGCCAATGGCTGCTAATGGGGAATGAGAGACATGAGCATTCGGCTTTTAGTCAACGCGCACGCTGCGATCCCCATTAGCAGCCATTGGCATGTACATTGAGCACTATCGGACAAGAAAGGGATGCTACATTATACTCGCTAGGTGTAACCTCCTTAGTTTTAGAAAGGTTTAGCGAGCGTTGAGCCGCAGTGCCATGAATACAATGACCTTGTATTTACCATGAATGAACTCAAGGTGGTTAAAAATGAGAAGTAGATACGAAGCGCAAGCCGTAAGAAAGTAAAAGCCGAATTCTCCTGTCTCTCATTTCTCATTAGCAGTCATTGGCATGTAAATTGAGCCCTATCTGACAGGGAAAGGTTGCTACGTTATACTCGCTGGGCGTAACCTCCTTGGTTTTCAAAAGGTTTAGCGAGCGTTTGGTCGCAGTGCCATGAATACAGTGAACTAGAATATACCATGAACTCGAGGTGGTTAAAGGTGGGAAGTGGACCCAAAGCGCAGGCCGTAAGAAAGTGTGCGTGTGCCACCTCTCGTTTAGTCCTTGGAATGTCCGCTGGATGGCGGTGCTTCTATATGGGGAATATATGATAAAAAGATGCGAGATGGTGGGACTTGGAGTGTTGAATAGATGAACGAACGGACACACAAACAGATGCATGGATGGACGCATGAACGGACGCAGGGGCGGATGCATGAAAGAACGCAGGGACGGGTGCACAAACAGACGCATGGACGGTCACACAGACGGACGCATGGACGGACGAATGCTTCGCCCCACTCTCCATCATTCACTCCGTGGATATGCTGCCATTTTTTTATCATCTTCGAAACTTATGTGAAGTGTAACATTATGTAGCTAAAGAACAAGGCCAAGAAACTCGCGAGAATTCCTACAAGTTCTGCGAAGATTACTTCCACGGCCGCTCCCGCGCTAATACAATTGCTCTGAGCTGTCCCTACAGTCGCTAGCCTAATTACTCAATTCTATAGAAAAGATTTTGTGCAGAATAAGACGCGTAATCATGAACGCACCTTATTCAGCGTTTGGTGTATTTAGTGCGTTCGATAAATCGAGTTGGCCATTGTTCACAAGTAATTGATCTTGTATTTTAACGTGTTACCACTTTCTAGCTGTTTTAACGCACGAGTGCACAAAAAGATATCGAAAGCATGCGCTAACGAAGATTTGTTAATGAATACGGGCTTGAGAGGCTTTGAGATGGTTATCCGCCGGCTGTACGTGGCCACAATCAGATGATGATGCACGTAGTGATTATGGCAATAATAACGAGTGTGATTACCATAGCAGTGCGGCTCAATGAAAGAAAAATTGCATGACTGCTGTATTTTCTTTTTTATAATGGGAGGGTTTTGCTCGGGACATGTGTAATTCATAGTTTAAAGATGAAAATTATATGTGGCGCTTTGTTTCTAAGAGATGTAACTTCACTCTAACTGAAACTGAGAATAACGCAGTTTTTCTTTATTTTTTCATCGCTCTTTCCTTCGCTCGTCTGAATGAGTATTTTGTGACCTGATAAAAATTTAGAGATCCACCGCAATGACCTGCCGGGCAGACCGAGTTCGAACATTCTCAGCATAGCATGAGTGTGACTGACTGTGTCAAATGCCCTTTTGATGTCTAACAACACTGCGACCGTCAAACTACCACAGGCGCGTTCATGCTCCACATACGTTACTATGTCCAGTATTGCATCCATGGTGCATCTCTGTTTCCTAAAACCTGTTGAATGGTTGGAGAATACACCGGTTCTGTTGCACCACCACTGAAGCCATGCATCAGAGGTGGTGCAACAGGAGGTCCCGATACAGTTTTTGACTTTGGAGGTACCGATACAGTCTTTGACTTTGGGACCTCCTTTTGTATACTAAACACAAGTCACATTCTTGTATTCGTACCAATAAAAAATCTGAAATCTGAAATCTGAAATCAATCATTTTTTTCCCATTGCCTTACATAAACAATTTGTCAGACTAATTTGACGGAAGTATTCAAGGCTCAAGGGCGTCGTAGCTGCTTTTAAGATCAGACTGATGCGAGCAAACTTCCAAGACACGGGTACTATTTCTTGCGTCCATAGATTATTGTAAATATCTTAGAGAACGGTCGTACCTGTTGGTCCAAGGTTCGCATATTGTACCCAACGCCGTCTGGTCCAGAGGCCGAATTTCGACAATGTGATGCTATAGAAAATTGCAGCTCACTTAACGTATATACAGGGTCTAGATGAGGATGCTGGGCCAAATAACAAGCATTAAATTTCTGGCTGGCTAACGCGACACAACTATCAAATAAGGTACATTGTGATGCGCCGTGCCTAATGATAAGTTGAGGAAACTCATCAACTCCCACAACTTCT
This sequence comes from Rhipicephalus annulatus, assembly GCA_013436015.1. NCBI lineage: Eukaryota > Metazoa > Arthropoda > Arachnida > Ixodida > Ixodidae > Rhipicephalus > Rhipicephalus annulatus. The sequence continues at coordinate 16,312 of WOVY01007565.1, forward strand.
CGTTTGTCCAAGGCTACACAAAGAGCACGAAATGGGAAGCTTTGTGATACAGGGCCACTAAATAGCCGAATCACAAACCAAATTCTTGCAACATGTGTGGGAAGAGAGCGTGCCACAAAAATCAGGCCAGTGCCGTTTACCTAAATTTTCTAGTCGTCTGCGCTTTACACTGCGGATTTCTGGGCATTTTTGTATGCTTATAAACTTCCTCTGCGTCGATATGCCCTTTCAGAACGTCGTCTGATGGCTCTAAGATGTTCATATTCTCCGCCGATCGCAGCATAGTCTTGTGGAATCTAGACATTTTTTGAACATTTGTTCTACTTATCTTGCAAAAACTAGAAAAGCTTTCAAGTGTCGTAAGTTCATTAATTTGGTTTGTCAGGTGGTACCGAATGCTTTCCAGTTCGTCAGTTTGCCGTAGCGCCTGATGTCGTTATTTCGCAAGTAGGGGCGATTTATAAGAATAGTAAAATGGTCACTCCCACGTGTTTCTACATCCGTTGTCCATCCCACAGAATTCACTAGGTCTTGGAAACAAATGGTAACATTGATGCAACTTGAGTAATAATTTCCATGGAGAAAAGTTGCAGAGCCGTCATTTAAAATAGTCAAATTGCATTTGTCTGCGGCGCACTCAACTACGTTTTCACGTGCATCACATCGATCACTTCCCCAGATTTAATTGTGCGCATTAACGTCTCCACATGAATTAGAAATATTAAAGACATTTGTTAGCCCTTCCTCCAAAATACGGCTTGAAGGTTGTACATAAGGATTAATCACTATTGTGCACTGCTCACCAAAGGACACTTTACAAGCGACAAATACCGGGTAGTTCTAATCACTTGAGTGAACTTAATGAGAAAGTAGGTCCTTTCTGACGCACAGATTCACTCTGCTAGGACCATTTTTTCTATCTCTCTTCTTGTTTTTCATTCCCTAATCCTCTTCCCCAGGCATAGTATCAAGTCAACGATATACGCACTCTGGCTAAATTCCCTGCTTTTCAATACAGATCTCTCTCTCTCTCTCTTTTGACTTTTTCTTACTGTTGGCTCATTCAAAAGGCACTGCGGTCAGAGCTCAAAAAGATCCCGAACTTCTATATATATATATATATATATATATATATATATATATATATATATATATATATATATATATATATATATATATATCATTTTAGACCCACCATTACCTCTGTCTCAAATCGCATCTGATGGCCTGCATCGCTCCCTGCTCAGATATACTCCTTTTTCGATTTTCGGCTTTTCTTTCTATAATACTGTTTTTTCAGCCCAAAATTACGTTTTCTTTGAAAAACCATTAGCCTTTTAGTTAAGATCCTGCCGCCCGGTTCTTGGCCGATCCCCCTTTGTGGGTGTGCGCCAGAGTGTCAAGGATCATCATCATCATCATCTTCTTCTTCTTCTTCTTCTTCTTCTTCTTCTTCTTCTTCTTCTTCTTCTTCTTCTTCTTCTCCAAGCTCGGGTGATCCTGCATATGCGCCCTTTATTTTTTCTCATGTATAGGCACGCAAATGCCGTTCAAATCGAAACCATGTCATTTAGGTGCTGCATACGCTGCTGGAGATCACGCGAAGCCCCATATAACGTACTTTCACTAATGATGGGTTCGTAACATAAACTTACTTCCTCCTATAACAGACTCTCTTCCGCTACTCTCGTCTAACTCACCATTCGGTAAGCTCAGCCATACTGGAACACCAAAACGAAAAACAACGTAAAGTGAAGCGTATTGCGAAGCTGCAAAAGTCAAGCGAATCTCTTCACGTGAGTTGCGACATCCGAAAATAACGAATGGGTTTTGTGTCTGCAGACCTCGATAAAGCACGTAGACCTCTCACCAATAGCGTGCCTAGAGCTCATCCCAGCCCCACGTCTGCTGGCACCAATCGAAGCCACCTTTATTTATGCTTTTCTCGACTTCCTGTGGAAGCCTTTCTGACCTTTTCTGTTTTTTTTTTCGTTTTTAACTTTTCAATTTGCGAATTTCAGCACTTCTCTAAAGTTGACTCATAGTTTCGTAGTCTCTGGTTTCAGAGCATCATCTTGAATGACAGAAAGATTTCATTCAGAGAATGCATGTTAACATGGTTGCATCCGCTTTGCTACCCTTGACAGAAAAAAGCAAAAAAAATATAGAGAAAGAAAGAAGTGAACAGAGAACAACTCATGCGTGCCTACTCAGAAGCTCACAAACTGCGAAATGCTACAGGCTAACTTTCGACTGCAACTGTCGCAGATTCAGTCGAGCACTGGCCATGACGCTATATGAGGCTTGTAATTACTGGCTCCAAGGCGTTCAGAAATTAAAGTGCCCTTGGAGCTGACGGGATTGCCATTGTGCGCATGTGTGTGCATATCGTGCCTATCAATGACCTCAACAAAGCGGTGACATGCTAGTCTGCGTCGTGGAGATTACCAATGGAATGTTGCGCCAGCTCTCCTTAAGTGCGCAATAGTGGTAATTAAGACCACGCGATATGCATCGCTGTTTTCAGCGTGTCTGTGTCTATTATGCTCTCCCATTGTAATGACTAAGTTGGTGATGGTGGCAGCCGTAGTGGTGACTGTCGCCATTTAGAAGTACGGTGACCTGCTAGAACCCAAGTGCTAAGCGCTGATATGTCTGAGTGCAGTTCACCGGAAGGGGCGGTAAATGTGCTGCAGCAACGAAATCGCGGATGTGATGACTCATCAGTGAGGAAAAACGACGACGAGTGTTTGGCGCCGAGTGCGTAAAATTTTTAGTCGGATGTACCCAGCGGTCGTGTCAGCTCAGAATTTCTGACTTTATATACGGTATAGGAGCTCATTACCTTTATTTGTTAATTCCTACTTTATTTTATTTTCATTTTTAAGACAACTGGTAATATGTGTCTCTTCTTTCTTTGAATATTCTAGTAACAGGATGGCAATCATTGTGTAGTTATCATACATATGCTACAACATGCTTTTTTAGCATTTCCCCTAGATAAGGTATTTGTCAGAGTTGGCAGCTAGGCCACAAACGAAGTGCGCTTCAGGCCAGTGAATCGGTTAGTAGGTAGTATGCTACAATTGGGCCGCGTGTGAAGAATGAATGGTGAAGTGCTTGCTGGCTAGAGAGGAGACGAGGCTGCTGCAGACGGAAGATAGCGGGCCGAAGCATTGGACGTCGGCGATCCAGGATTCTGCCAGGGGACGCCGCAGTCCATTCTGCCGCTACCAACCATCAGCTGATAAGAGTGGCAAGTTGGGCAAGCTGGTACTAATTCATAATATACTGCGCAAAAAAAACGAAAGGAAACACAAAGTCTGTCCTTTTTCTCTACTTCCTGTTTCCGTTCGTTTTTCGCGCAGTACATTGTGCATCAGCTGAGGTGTCCTTGCCGACACGAGTACTGCATCTCAGGACACGGCCTGGCCTGCTGTTCGGTTTCTTGCCGAGGGCATCACGCATCTCGGTGAGGCATCTCTGGTGTCAGCTGTTCAGCACAGCCACGGACGTGGCCTAGTTAATGGCCACAGTTGCACCGATCATCGCGTCTCAACCCAAGCTGTTCGCTGGACAGGGTGGCCATTCCCCTGCATGGAGCATCGCGTTTCCGATGCAGGTTGACTGCTTCGCAGTCGTTCGTACCCATGTCGTCACAGCGTCACACACCGGGACAAAACTGGCTCTACATCACATTTTACTGCCTTCTGTCCCTGCACCTAAACGTCTTTTGTACTGTCCATCACACCGTCAGGTTTTCAGACATTGTTTACTGAACTCCAGTTAATTTCTTGCGAATCTTGGTGGATAATATCAATTTAATGCTCATAATTATGCTTGACCTGCTTATGAGAGCATATTGCAGCTTATGAAGAAGATATTCGCTTTAACGAAAGGTGCTAGCAAATTGGAAAACCTTTCGAAAGCTTTAAATTTCTGAAATTTAGCCAACATCTTCATAGCGTATGCACTTCCTGTATGTTTAAACCAAAACAATATCCCCCTCCCCCAGTGTGCGTTCTTTTTGCTCCTATAGGCAAATCTCATTTATACAGCACTCCACTACACCCTTGCATGACATTCTTTCGAGCGTCCCGGATCCGTGGATAATTATAGGGGACTTCAACGCCCACCACCCAATCTGGGGAAGTTCAAAAGTCAATGCCACGGGCCGGAGACTGGCTTCATTTGTATCGACTCATGAACTGTCTCTACTTAATGATGGGAGCCCTACATTTCTGCGAGGATCAACGTACAGCAGCTGTTTGGACTTGACGTTTGTGTTACGTCGCTTCGCCACAAGCGTTAAGTGGTTTTTAGACATCGAGACACATGGTAGCAATCACATCCCCAGTTATCTCACCATCGAAGGCTTTGCTAGCGACCACCCGCCGAAAACCGTACGGAGGATCGATTTTTCAGCATTCACAACCAACATTGAACACGCTTGTGAAAAAGGCTTAACCTCTGGCATTGAGCAAGCGATCAAACAAGCAGCGCAGAGTGCGATGCGCACGCTGGCATATTCTTCAAGGCCCTCAGAAACGGACGTGGAGTTAGAGCGACTCCGTGCGACTCGTCGGCGTGCGGAGCGTAGATATCGACGCACAAAATCCATTCAAGATCTACGGATGGCCAGGCGCATGCAAAAGAAGATCCAGCGTCGTATAGACAAACTGGAGTTTCAACGGTGGGCGAAGTTTTGCGCGAGGCTAGACCCTCGCAAACCGCTTTCTCAAATATGGCGAACCGTGCGAGGCCTACGCATATTTCCCCAACAACGTTTTCCGTTTAAAGCCTTGGCCCTTTTCCAAAATAGAAGGGATATCGAGGTAGCGGAAGATTTTTGTAGGAAGATTGCGGGCCCGTCAAATTGCACAGAAACCCTTACTGCTGATTACACGCCACATTCACTTGACCCGCACCTGGACCTGCCTTTTTCAATGGAAGAACTGAATGTGGCTCTTGCTTCATGCAATCGATCGTCATCGCCTGGGCCGGATGGCATATCATACCGCCTATTATGCAATCTCGGTGATCGAGCACGAAGTGCTTTGCTGGAAGTATTCAATGAGTCTTGGAGAGATGGAACGGTCCCCAGAGAGTGGAAAACAAGCCGGTTGGTTGCACTTCTCAAACCTGGAAAATCGCCTCTAGAGCTGACATCATACCGCCCAATAGCGCTGGCTAGTTGCGTAGGGAAGCTGATGGAGCGAATGATCCTTGCCAGACTCGAGTGATTCCTAGAACGCCATAGAATATATCCAGACGCCATGGCCGGTTTTCGTCGTCTTCGGAGCTCCATTGACAATGTCATTGACCTGGTGACCTACGTACAACACCAGAAAATGAGCAGACGGTTATCTGTCGCACTATTTTTAGATGTCAAAGGAGCATATGACAATGTTTCTCACGAAGCCATACTTGACGCCCTCGAGTCAGTTGGTTTGGGTGGGCGAGTGTACCGCTGGATCCAATGCTACCTACATATGAGATCATTGTTTATGCAAACTGATGATGGGCCGACTTCTGAACATTATACACACCGTGGTGTTCCTCAAGGTGGTGTATTGAGCTCCACACTGTTCAGCCTGGTTCTGATCGGTCTCGTGGAACGCATACCAGATTCCGTGCAGATATCTCTCTATGCAGATGATATTTGTGCCTGGACGTCAGGTTGTAACACGTCCTCAGGTACGTGCGAGACTCCAGAAAGCAGCGAATTCAATATCGGCGTACCTTAGAGAACAAGGCCTCGAGATTTCTCCTGAGAAATCGGCGCTGGTCGCGTTCACGCGGAAGGCAATGACGTCATATCCCATCGCCATCGATGGACACAGTGTCTGCTACGCCAGGACCCACAGGTTTTTGGGGGTCACGATCGATCGAAATCTCTGCTGGAGTCCCCATGTGGCCACTCTAAAGAAGCGCCTAACGGCCATCGCACAACTTTTCAAGTTCCTCGGAGGCAAAACGTGGGGCACATCAGTGCACGCGATGTTGCATTTGTACAAAACGCTGTTTCTGGGGTACCTGCGGTATAGCTTGCCGGTTCTGACGAACGCTTGCAAAAGCAGTATACGCACAATAGAAAACGCCCAGGGCCAGGCACTCAGAGTTTGTCTTGGATTACCACGCTGTACATCAACAGCGGAAACCATCGCAATCGCCAAAGATCATCCGGCCACAGTGCACATTACTTTGGAGGTGCTTAGAGCTCATATTAGACACCTTGCTCGCGCCCCTGCCCACCACCTAGCTTCGCTTCCAGAAGATCGACCGAGTGCCTCCTTCTGTAAGAGAGTATTGACTTTCCGTGAGTGCCTTCCAACAGTCTACACGCCTCCGGAACGGATACTAACACCTCCTTGGTGCTTGGACCGACCAAAACTGCGCTTGACAGTGCCGGGGATTCGCAAGAAGGCGGAGCTCTCGGCGCCAGCTTTAAAGCAGATGATTCTACTCATGCTACACGAAGAATACAAAGATCATGTCAAACTTTACACGGATGGCTCGACAACTGTTGGAGGATCTGCAGGAGCTGTGATCTTCCCAGCAAGAGCCGAAACCATCCAGTTCAGAACGTCACACAAGACGACATCGACAGCCGTGGAGCTCGCGGCACTCCGCAGCGCACTCCGCAGGATTGATCGAGAGACACCACAAAAATGGAGCATTTTACTGATTCGAAACCAGCTCTCCAATGTCTACACAATGCTCTACGTCGTGGGCCTCAAGACCAATTGGCGCTCGAAATACGACAACTGTATCATCACCTAATAGACGAAGGACATGACATATCTTTTCAGTGGTTACCAGGCCATTGCGGCATCATCGGTAACGAGCATGCCGACGATGCAGCTAAGAATGCTCACGAAAATGGAGTGATGGAACCTATTCCACTATCAAGAAGCGACGCAGCAGCAAAGATTAATACGCTTGCGCAGGATGTCTCAAGGTCTATGCGGAATACGCCCCGGTTTTCTCCACACCCGTCTTCACCGCCTGGACCCATGCCTACGACTTACAATTCCATCTGGCCTACCCCGATCCGAGACGACCCTTCTCTGCCGCATGTGGCTTGGGGTGTCTTTCACGAACGCCTTTGCCTGCCGCATCGGAATGAGAGACAGCGCTGCATGTGACCATTGCGACAATGACGAAACAATTGAACATATTTTATGTCAGTGCCCCCAGTACAGCTCTCAGCGACAGTCCCTCTCAGCAGTGTTTGCTCGCCTCGACGACCAGCCACTTTCTGAGCAGTCAATCTTGGAATGTCGGAAAGATCGAGCTTCACGCCAGAAAGCAACGAAGGCGCTGATGAAGTTTCTGCGAGCGACCCGCCTCGTTGAACGATTGTGACACTACTGTGTGCGCGTGTGTGTGTGTGTGTGTTTGTGCTTCTCTTCCTCCCTTCCCATTTCTTTTTCTTACTTTTCTGTCTCCCCTTACCCCTTCCCCAGTGCAGGGTAGCAAACCGGATATGTTTTCTGGTTAACCTCCCTGCCTTTCCGCATTAAATTTTCTCTCTCTCTCTACACCCTTGCCTTTCTTATTTAAGCATTGCTCATTAACAACTGTTCATACGGGTACAACTGCATTTGCAGATTTCAATGCATTGGCGGCACACTTATTTGCAAAAAAAAAAAAGCAAGTGCTGGCGAGTGTGCAAGCTAGGTACACGGGCTTCATAATGCACCACGCACATTCGTGTTTGTATACGCAATTTTTTAATTATGCAAGCTCCCTGAATACGAGCTTGTCTGAAATTGGCTGCTTTGAACCTGTGAATTATTTTCAGTGAGGTCATATGCAGTTTCGCGTTGCCATGTTTCAATGCGGCCAGCATATGAACGTACGACTGCATCCTTGCCTGTAGAAATTGAAGTGCTGCGCTCTTAAGCACCGTGATCAAGGTTCTGTTGCCAGCGTGGAGGAAGGAAGAAAATTCAGAAAGTATCCCATAATGTCATAGATAGATAGATAGATAGATAGATAGATAGATAGATAGATAGATAGATAGATAGATAGATAGATAGATAGATAGATAGATAGATAGATAGATAGATAGATAGATAGATAGATAGATAGATAGATAGATAGATAGATAGATAGATAGATAGATAGATAGATAGATAGATAGATAGATAGATAGACAGACAGACAGAAGACAGACAGACAGACAGCAGAGACAGACAGACAGACAGACGACGACAGACAGACCGAGACAGACAGACAGACTAGACAGATAGATAGATAGATAGATAGATAGATAGATAGTAGATAGATAGCTAGATAGATTAGATAGATAGATAGATATAGATAGATAGAAGATAGTAGATAGATAGATAGATAGATAGATAGATAGATAGATAGATAGATAGATAGATAGATAGATAGATAGATAGATAGATAGATAGATAGATAGATAGATAGATAGATAGATCGTGCACTCAAACTACAAGATTGATTGCCTTTTCCCAGAAGGGAAGAAATTCTATCATTCTCTCGCGTTTCATGTGGTAAAACCATGGTATGATTACGATCCTCGCCTATATGTGGCTTAGAGGGGACACCGAATTTAGGCTTGTCCGTGACGCGGCGTACTTAAACGTGCGCGTAGACATAATTACCCGGGTGTTGCCATTACGAACTGCGCGTATAGCAAATGCTCACTTTATCTCTGGTACCTGTTGTTTCAGCTCTTCCTGTAGCGAGCGTTATACCAGCGTTTTCGCCTGGTGTATCCATTATTCACTTTGTGGACAGCCCCATTTTGTCTCTGTTCAAAGAGCCTAGCAGGCTTTACGCACTCGCACGTTTTCGCTGTTGGGCCACACGCAAGCGCGCCTCACGCATTCGTGACGGCGTTGATAGAAGCTTAGCACGCGATTACGGCGACAAATTAGCACATCGCCCGCGACAGCAGACTTTGCGGCCTCAGGTACACAAGGGTTAAAGACCGGATGCTTGCTCAGACAGGTGTAATTCACTGTCCGCTTCAAGTTTGTGCAGACGAAGTGCACATTGGAAGTGCTCCAGTTTAGCTAAGCCTATGGAGCACACACAAAGTGACTAGCAACATCATTTATTTTTAACTAAAGTTACTGGTATACGCACCTGTGGGTGGGGTACTCGGTATATGCCCGTGAAAATTGCGAGTGAGTGAGTGAATAGACTTTATTACAAGATTAGGTGTGCTTGTGGTCCTGGCACAAGTATGTAGCAGGTGACGTGGTTTCCATATAGCCTCCCACACTTGCTGGATAGTTTCGTTTTTGGTATTGAACCTCCGAGCAGTTCAGTGGTAGCCGCCACAACTGTCGGAGTTTCTCAAAAGAACTTACTAAAGATTGTCACAAAATATGAAACTTTTTTTCTATTCCAATCGACCTTGTTTTGCACTAAATGCTTCTGTTTCGTTTTTTTTACGCTCTTGCTTCGCTTACACACCTTTTACGAGCCGCTAAAACAGGAGGCTTCCCTAACACTTTCACACATTAGAACCTCATTTACGCTATACTCATTGTGTAAGCCCGCATTTGTGCATACAATAACAACGAATAAACTTCAATTTGAGGAGGTCCAACGTGGTAGAGATGCTGTTATGGCGCTGGTCTGCTGACCCGAAAGTCTTGGATATTATCCCGATTCCGGCGGTGGAGCCAGGGCCGGTATCTATGGGGGTGAAATGCTGGTGGCCTGTGCGCTAGGCGATGTTATTGCACATTATAGAACACCGTATTGTCAACGTTTCCCGAGCCCCGCGCTACGGCATCTCTGATATTGTCGTTTCAGAACTTAAAACCCCGCATGTTGTTGTTATACACTCGGTAAGTGTTTCAAGTAAGTTTGCAAATACATGAAATTGTCACTTTACGTTGGAGCCGTCTTTTTCTGAAGCGATGCAAGTGAGTGCGTTTTTGCGCGCGTATCTTTACCGAGACGTTTAACATGCAATGGGCTTCACTATACAAGAATAACCAGAGACACTCACAACATTGGCGCAAACTCTTTGGCACCCTTCGCTAGAGGGGCCGGATGTCCTTGTATACACAAAAAAAGGAAGCAAAGTACACAAAATCTACTGAAACGAAAGAGAGAGAATGGTTCAGTTAAAGCCGAGGTGGTTACCCGGAAAGAAAGTTGTCCGCTTTCCTACACCCTGAACTGTAAAAGGGGTAAGGGGAAGGATTTTAAAAAATCCAAATGGAAAGAAACTCTCAATAATTCAAGCATGGGAGTGTTATAGTCGTTCATCGAAGCCGGTTGACCGCAAAAAACGAAAGACTCGAGTAAACGAACTATGCTCTCCTCTTGTCGTTGCTATTTTGCTTTAGTTTGTTTTCATTGTGCTACTGGAACATTGCAATGTCAACCATCTCGCCAGTGGCGTCCTCGGAAGACCTCGACGCAGGCGAAATTTCGGATGAGCTGTCCGTGCAGCGCACCGCTCCATTGTGACGTGACCAATGTGCCCAATGTATGTGTGAGTGATCAAAATCGATGAAAAGGTGGGTGGCAGCCCACGACCAACGATGTGCACAATATGCGGTCCTGTTAGCAAGCATGTGCTATCTATCTATCTATCTATCTATCTATCTATCTATCTATCTATCTATCTATCTATCTATCTATCTATCTGTCTGTCTGTCTGTCTGTCTGCCTGTCTGCCTGTCTGTCTGTCTGTCTGTCTGTCTGTCTGTCTGTCTGTCTGTCTGTCTGTCTGTCTGTCTGTCTGTCTGTCTGTCTGTCTGTCTGTCTGTCTGTCTGTCTGTCTGTCTGTCTGTCTGTCTGTCTGTCTGTCTGTCTGTCTGTATGTCTCTCTGTCTGTCTGTCTGTCTGTCTGTCTGTCTGTCTGTCTGTCTGTCTGTCTGTCTGTCTGTCTGTGCACACTCTTTCCTTGTAGTTGTAGAATTCATTAGGTGATTCGTTTCTTTTAACGCGGCAGTGTTATAGTGGTCGTTCAGCAGAAAAATGCCCTTCACGGTAGTTTAGTGGCTAAGTGACTCGGCTACTGGCTCGCACGTCGCGAGATCGAATCCTGGCCACGGCAGCCGTATTTTCGCTGGAGACGAATATCCTTGAGGCCCGTGCGCTTAAAAAAAACTTAGGTGTACGTTCAAAAACCCCGGGTAGTTGAAATCTCCTGAGCCTTTCACTACAGCGTCTCTCATAATCGTATTGTGGTTTTGAGAGGTTAAACCCTAGCAATTATTATGTTATTATTGTTTTGCAGAAATGTCACCATTGGCATCGCTGGTTCTCAGTGAAAAGCCGGCATTGTCTGCGAGCCAAAAAATTATACAAAGGCGAATAAATTCATAAAGCCTTCTGTTCGCGCGGCAGTCGAAGCCAGGCCTTCTGCGTTGGGAGCAGACGTTCTACCATAGAGCCACGCCAGTGCTCGACACTGCTTCGGAGATACAGCTTATATGAATGTCGTGCAGTGCAAAGAGAGTCCTTAACGTTTGTAATAACTGCGTGGCAGAAGCGTAGAATCACGTCAGGCGTCAAAGCTTGTGAATCGCGCAACAAATGGCAGTCTCAAACATTCAGCCAATATAATGTACTAAGGTATAAATAATCATCATTACCATGAACAGCGTCGACAAAGTTTGCAGGTTTTTGCGATACCTTACGGTTGCGTGGTTGGTACATCGCTTGTTGGAAAAAAAGTAGTTATGACATTGTGGACTTTCATAATCGCGACAAGGTCAGAGGCAAGTGATGATTAAAAAATTCTCTGCACAATATCTCAGAAACTTCCCAGAGTATATTCTTCTACTCATATCCTGAAAAAGTTTCTCGCGTCACAACAGAGGTCTGGCACTTATTATCACTACGTTACGCCATCGCATTCCATCATTAAATTTTTCTATTTACACAGAGCGCGCTAGGTACCCTCCTCTTTGTTTTGTATTTTTGTGTTACAAAGAAAAAAGTAGAACTATTTCCTATCAGTTGTAAAAAGTTTTCTACATTTAGAAAGATGTCGCTTGAAGCGTTCTTGAACTTGATTGGGTTAGCACTTCAAATTCACTATTCCTTGGTGCACAATAACAGGAAAGTATGCGAGATCATGCAAGACTTCATCGAACAGCCAAATAAATGCATTTCCAAAAAAACTTCAGTATATATATATATAAGCAAACGAAAAACGATGCTTTATTGCCAACGTTACGGCCGGGGACCGCCCTTCGTCAGGGCAGGGACCAGCCTGCCCTGACGAAGGCCGGTCCCCGGCCGTAACGTTGGCAATAAAGCATCGTTTTTCGTTTGCTCGTTCGCTTCTTCTGGTGAATATATATATATATATATATATATATATATATATATATATATATATATATATATATATATATATATATATATATATATATATATATATATATATATATATATATATATATATATATATATGTGTGTGTGTGTGTGTGTGTGTGTGTGTGTGTGTGTGTGTGTGTGTGTGTGTGTGTGTGTGTGTGTGTGGTGTGTGTGTGTGTGTGTGTGTGTGTGAGTGTGTGTGTGTGTGTGCATGTGTGTGTGTGTGTGTGTGTGTGTGTTATTTATTTATAAGCTATTTCATTCTTGGCCAATTCTCCAGAATGGTTGTGAGCTTAGGATCTACATTTGCATCTACGGCTGCGCTTGCCATAGGCATTCTAAGTTCAGTTTCAGATTATCTATACTGCGCGCACACGTGTTCTTTTTGTTGCGGCACGATTGAGGTCTCCATTGACCAGTGGAGCAATGCTGCGGATTGCTAAGTTGATGTGTACGGAGCCCGATTACGCTATCGAGTTCTACTCTCGAAGGCGATGCTCAAACGTTCTGTAAGTTTTTTAATTTCATTTATAAGATGCTTCAGGTACAATTAGGGTGCTAGCAGTAAAAGCAAAATGCATTGAAGACGTAACACCTAACGTTTACAGACAGCGCAACGAAAAACAAGACGTTTCCAATAGGTATGACCTAGCACAACAGAAAAATGAGAGTAAACCATTGCAGCTAAGTACGCAAAAAGATATCACTTCACATCTGTTCTGTTTCTGTTTTGCTGGGGAGAGGTTGAGGTCACGTCACATCAATCGTCAAGATTTTCAATGCTTTTTATGCGGTGCTGCGATGACCGACGTTGTCAGTTCTTGCTAATTGTCCGCCATAACGAACGTGATTGGAAAAGGTCAGCACTTTTGCGGTGTAGTGTTAGTGGTTCTTGATTTCTTCACTTTTCTGTATATACAACCTGCTACCGATATCTCCACAGAGGTAGGCAAGACCATACAGAATGTAGCGGGAAAACCGTTGGTACTTACGCAATTGTCCTGCTCGGTCAACAACCTTACTGACGTGATCCGGCTACGTTGCACAGTCACAACCATGTCTTCGCTCGGCACCGACACTGTCCCCGATCGGTAACAGTGTATGAGCCCGCGGCACACAAACAAATCGATGACCCGGAGCTGTCTGGAAGTTGGCGGAGCTGTGGGATTGGGGAGGCGCCACCTAGACTTGAGTAGAGAGCCGTAACCCGATTCTGACGCGCAGTCGTAGCGAATAATGATGTCCTTTAGGCCGAAGAAAAACGTTATAGGACCCAGCAGTCCCAGATGTTTCTGAGCCGATGTAGACGTAGCCATACCAGTGGTACTGCATTGGTTGTCTTTTGAGAAAATCACGCACCAAGAAAAAACACGAAGACAGAAAGGAAATGCGAGTGCTTTGCAAGAAGCCCTGGAAAAATTATCTACCCTTAAAATGCATAACACCTTTTTTGAACAGACAGAGATGCTAAAATCCGCTCGTCAATTCGCTAGGGGTGCGGGCCACGTGACAGCCAATATTTGCAATGAAATGTCAAATATAAGCAAGGAAAACAACACGGAGATGGTAACAAGGTCAGGGACAGACACCAGCTTGCCGTGATCTTGTATGTCCATGGCCTCTCCCCCAGCCTAAAGAGTGCATATGCGCGAAGTATGATCTCTGCAGAGCATGTTCAGCGCCAGGAAACCTGTCGAAGGTTTGGAGTTGAGAGGGACAAAGAAGAGAATACGCTCGCATGATGCAGAGAAATGAGTGTCATGTTCAACGTTAGCATTAATATGTGACATCCAAGGTCCGCATAGTGTATCAGGTCCCGTTAACGTGTGGGAAATCTTACACCACCGAAAGCGGTGGGTGCGTTAATGTCAGGCTCAGGTAACACGAGTGATCGCTTTCTAAGACCCTGGGCTTACTTTTGCCCGCTCATCACTGAGAGTGTGGTTGTGAACGCGTCTTGAATGTTGAGAGGGTGCTTTCCAGGGACAGTAGATTCATAGCACGCCGTATAAAAGAGTCCTTCCACATCAGGATAGAGGGAAACGATGATATTGCCGTTTCTGCATGTATGTCTGTCTGGCTAGAAATTTGAGTATCCGTGTTCCACGTGCTACAACTTCACGGCAATGTTTGTTACGTCGGTGCTTTTTTTTTTGTTAACGCTCATATTCGTGAACCACGACTCGTCATCATTGCTGTCGCTATTCAAGGCTGATACCTTTTTCGATAAACTAGTTGTGAGTATGCTCTTGTGGGTCCGGTCTTTCTTCATGTCCCATCCAGCTGCACAGTCTTTTCTTTTTAGATGACCCCTTAGCAACTTGCTCTGCATTGAATGCTAGCTGGCTTATTCCGTGATAGGTTTTCGTGGCGATCGAAGTCACGGCTTTGATTACCTGCCATCTCACTAGCATTTTAAGGCAATAATAATAATAATAATAATAATAATAATATAATAATAATAATAATTAGTAGTAGTAGTAGTAGTAGTAGTAGTAGTAGTAGTAGTGGCAGGAGCAAGCACAGAACGAGTTGGCTGGCGGAACATGAGAGAGGCTTTTGTCCTGCAGTGGGCTGATGGTGACATATATATCGGTGGTTTTGCAAATCAAAAGCACGTAATGATTACGAGAAACGCCATAGTGGAGGCCTGCGGAAATTTTGGCCCGTGTGACGTCAGTGGACGTCACACGGTTAACAGGCATTTACCCTTTCACCTTCAATGAAACGCGACCACCACGGGCGGAATCGAACCCGCGACCTTTGGGTCAGCCGCCAAGAACCCTAGCGACTTTTCCACCGAGGCGAACAGCTTTCAAGGCAGCGACCATAGACCAACGCGACAATCGGCCATTGGCGCGAGTACTGCTGCAAGTAATCATCGTCAGGTGATGACGTCAATATACGGTGCCGTCATGATGCCATATAGCGTGACGTCAAATGACAAAGTCATCCCATGACAACGTTGCTTGATCATAGGTGGGCCGATGATCACAGATGCAGTGCGAAACTTTGTGAGCTGCTGAAATGCCGCAATACCTCAGATTCTGGAGGCATGAGTAAGCACGCTAGGAGCAGAAAGCTTTCGAAGGGGGGCATGGAAGGAACACATACTTAATTGAGAAGAAAAAAAAAGAAATGGCTTTTATGATCTAGTCATCATTGGGTCAATGCATAAGGGACCTTTATTTTTTGTGATAGCAAATATAAAATATATATATGGAAACTCTCGACTGATTTTTCCCGTTACAGTCATGTCCCGCGTATATATATATATATATATATATATATATATATATATATATATATATATATATATATATATATTATATATATATATATATATATATATATATATATATATATATATATACGTGTGCGTGTGTGTGTGTGTGTGTATGTGCAATTTACCACTGCCTTACTGTCAATGGGCTTAAAAGAAAAGAAACATTCCTTGTTATGTATCGGGTCGGAACGACAGGCACCATTGGGGGCGTGAATTTCAAATGACATTCTATGAATTTCAGGGGAGCCTAAACTACGGGTGTGGCGAGGTCAGATGTTTCTGTCAGGCTCCCAGGAACAGTTTACTGTGAGTTTGCTAAGACTTGTTAAGTTCGCACGATTTCAGAGAATCGCGCATAATAAACTCGCAACTACATTAACGCATCAAACAACGTCAACTTTAGTGAGAAGAGAACCTTAGTCTACCTTGGCGCTTCATTAAAACTCAAGGGTCAGGGTTAGTTCATGTTAACCCGTTCATGATAATGAAAATCGTATTTTTGGGCTGAACTGGGCGAACAATGGCTTAAGAGCGTATTATAATGCTAAAAATGCGTGGTGCTATTATGTCTTCTGTTATGCGTTCAGAGAAAGATGCGTGTTCTTTGTCAGGGTCTGCTACGCATGCGCAGCAGATGTGGCGATATTCTTGTACTTTTGCGACCCTTCCGCTTTTACTTCCACAACCGGCCACCTTTGCCACTGTACACGGCGCAGAGTAGCCAATCGGACGGTTAACATGCTAACTCATTCTCTCACTCATCTATCTTTCTGTCCGTCTGTCTGTCTGTATGTTTGCCTGTCTACAATCAGTCAGTATTGTGCGCTTTCCACAAGTAAGCATTCAGTTGTGGCACCAAACCGCCTCCGCCTGCGTTGTCACATGCCTGGCCTATCTCTCGTCAAGATGGCCTTACACGCACCTGTGCTGCGGCGCGAACAGGCGTGACACGTTCAGCAGCAACAGATCCACACCGTTGAAAATCACAGCTTTATACGACAACTACATGAACGGTTTGCCAGTTCTGTATATCCAGCTGCCGCTGTTCTGTCATATATATCCGTGTCGGATTTGCTTAAATTAGAATTACCATGTTGCCGCAAAGCAACCAGACCAGTATATTAAAGGTGGCTGTATTTTAACACGACAGTGTCTAATGTCGGTGTTCATCGCGGCTCCGCTGACGTGCTTCCGTCACGGAAGTGACTTTGAAACTGTATACTACAACGAATTTCGGTAAAAAAAAACAGAAGACAAGCATCTGTTGCATGTAAGCGATCCAGCAATCTCTCGAGTCTCAGCGCGCGGCGCTATCCAGTATACGCCACGGAGCATGCGTTGTCGACAATGCCAAGGACAAGCCATTTATATATCTCATACACCATTTGGCAGTCCTCAGAGCTTCGAAACTTCATCGCTTTTTTGTTATCACTGGCAAGATGGCGCGACTTTCTCTCGTTGAGCGCGCTCTAAATGTCGTCGCCTCCACGAAGCGTGCTCTCTCCTTCACTCGCTTATCAGACCCGTAATTCAGGAAACGATGAAGGTCACTTTACTCGCTGTCGCGTACGCCTTTGCGAAAGTGGCGCACTGCTGCCACACGACGCAGGAATAATTGTGACAGGTGTTCTCGCTTGTGCGCCTGGTTATACTTCTGCACTCGTTTCTTACGTCTTTCTTTCTGTTTGAACAGCACACTTTAAGTGTCAAACTGTCGAACTGCGTCGTTAGTCCGCGCTCATCCTGTGTATGCTTACTTCGCACGTGGTTTCTGCTTGAGGTGTGCGCTGGAAATTTCAATTTGCTTGCCGTTCTTAACGTGACTTTGACATTCGTTACGGTTGTTAAAGCAATTCACAATAAACACTCAAGTACCTCTGTTATGACGCGTTTCACTTTCGTGTTATAACAATTTATGCATAGGGGGACCAGCCATGATTGTTTACAGCCAAGCTGTATATGACATGGCGGCACCATATTTTGAACAAGACCACCAGACTGTAGAGTACGCCTTAAAAAGACTCGATAATCAGCTCTTCGCTGGAGGAAAACGCCTTGAGAACCTGGTTTCAAAGCAAAGCAGCCCAGAAGGCCGCAACAGTTCTCTTTCGGTACTTGAAAGCAGCAACATTGAGCGACCACGCGTGATACCCTGCACTTTGAGTGTGTGTGTGTGTGGTGTGTGTGTGTGTGTGTGTGTGTGTGTGTGTGTGTGTGTGTGTGTGTGTGTGTGTGTGTGTGTGCGTGTGTGTGTGTGGTGTGTGTGTGTGGTGTGTGTGTGTGTGTGTGTGTGTGTGGCTCATTATCTCTCTTCTACTCCGCTATTCTCCTCTCCTCATGTGCAGGGTAGCGAACTCGACATTGCCGTAGTCTGAATAACTTCTCTAGCCATCATGTATTACTTCTATATCTCTCTCTGTCTCGTCCGTTTTGAACATCCAGGAACTCGCAATTGCTTATGTCCTACAGAAATAGGGTACGCCCAACTTCTCACCGCTGCTTTACTAAAATTCAACACGGGAGGCAAAGATCTATTAAAATCTTCTGCACTGACGTGGGCAGTAATTGAAAAAGACTTCATATAATGAACCATCGGGATTGACCCACTGTTAAACATCGGGGCTCAAACACTTACTCTCTGATAAACATGTCAGCATTATTTTTAGCCACCTTTAGAGATTTTTTGGTAGGCTAATTTATTTACACCGTACACGGTAGATATATAGATTGAGGTTTGCAATAGCGTATTTGGTTTAAGTCAGCTGTTTATAAGATCACAATGACTTGGTCGGTATTAGAAGTAGAACAAAAAGAATGAAGATGAAATACATGTAAATTTTTCTGTAGACGAATGCGCAGGGTTTTGCTTCTTGTATTGTGTCATACTTCATTATGTTGTGCTGTATAGTATTGTATTATACTGTAATGCATTTTATTGTATATAGTTTATTTCTTATATTGTAATTCTTTGAGCTAGCATGTCGGAGTATACAACTGAATATTGTTATCTCATTATCTCTTACGCTAAGTGCAAGTGAACTGCTAGTGACTGCTAGGGACTGTCAGTAGCAGCTGCTCGACCATCACGACCGTTCGTTCTATGAACATAGTCATGTAGCCACCAGGGGGGGGGGGGGGCGCATTCCCCTACGAGCTCGCATGGAATAAGTTCAGTTCTGCTCCCGCCCTTTTACCTTCATCTGCTGTTGCTACCTGTCGACGAAACACGACTTGAACGACCCCAATTTTCTATGCCCAGGTTACTGGAATATTCAGGTTGTGCGTGAATAAACAATTTATGAGGAAAAAAAATCTCGCATTCAGAAAAAAAAAGAAAGGCAGCAAGGCAGTCACTGACAGGCGTCAGCAACAGAGCTTCGTAAGGTCACCTGCCAAACGGTCACGGCCTAGCGAAACAACTATCTGGACGTAGAAATAAACGTGACGCTGTTACCGAAACAAAGCAACACAAATCGAATAACGTTCGCTCGATCATCGAATGGTTCCTCCCTGCCGTGATCACGGTCACCGCTAGGTCTGGCTAACTCGCGAAGGTATTCTTCTGACACGGTACCCGTGACACAAGGTTCGTACACAATACTGCTTTATTGGATCGATTCCTCTCAACCTTTTTCTGGCTCCGTCACCACCTACTTTTTGTGTTTGCCGCTTCCGAATGTTCCAGTCTGGTCGCCTGCATTGTCTGCCACGCTACCTGGTGTTGCTTACACGCACCAGCAAACACTCACCCAAGCGCGTCAACGGTGACGGAATTCTCCGATGTGGTGCCGTCACCGATGCGTACGTGTTGAGACCGAGGCGCCGTCGACGCTGCCGGATGGCCGATGAGTCGGCAGGCTTCTTGGGACGTGTTATTTTTGGTGTCGGTGGTACAGCAGGGCCTCTTATTGAATTCATGTATCGGTAACTTGCAGGTCTGTCGAAGAATGGTTAAGCAAAAAATGTGGTCGTAACTTATCACTTCATAACCACGATTGAAGAAGCGAACAAAAGTAGATGCAGAAGGACATACACAGTGAGATACAAACCATTGCGTGTGTTCTTGAGCGTATTTTATTGTTTAGTAAATAATGCGGAAGACGTGCGTGTCTCATCAAGCTCAATAATTGACCGCTGGCGTCGCACTGCGTCGGCACTAGCGATGCGAGAATCCTGATCACATGATCTCGCCACCATATGAAGTCATAGTGACGTCACAAATTGTTTAGGAGGAGAAGGAAGGAGAGGATTGAAAGGCGGAGAGATCAATCAGACACATTCTCGTTTGGTACCCAGCACTGGGGGGAAGGCAGGAAAGGGTTAAACGAAAAATAGAAGAGGGAAAAAAATACCGTCAGGGTACAAGTGCGCCTGTCCATTGCACGCCTGCAAACGGTCGCTTAACCCGGTCATATTTAAAAAAAATAAACACCAGGCCTGCGCGGAACGCCCAGCACAGTCATAGTGAAAGCTGTGAGAGCGGCCTTTCAAAGCCTTTTTGAACACTCTTTGCATAACTGCTACTACCACACATGCTAAGTATCCACTACGCCTTAAATCAACATAACTTAATGTAGTACGCAGGCATTCACTATCCCATCGTTCGTCATTAGTTGGAGATGCGTGGAACCTGCTACAAACTTGCAAGACATTTTGCTGCATTTTTTTTAATTTGTGGCTGCCGTCAATGATGAGTTATGACTGCAGCTTTAGTAATTGAGGTTGGAAGGGGATGTAGTATTCGATTACCAACTCGTTACGCGATTCGCATTATGGGACGCCTGGTTCTTCTTTGGTTCTTTTTTAAACACCTTATTATAGTAACCCAATTGTTTGCCGACAATCAGCCTGCCTAGGGTCTGTATGTACTGGTGTTTCATGCATGGGCTTGGCTCAATGGTAAAGCATTGAACTGGCACGCAGGAGGGCTGGGTTCGAATGCCCTGTCGCCCGTGGTCTTTTATGTAATATTTTTATTACTTCGCGTGATAGCGGTTACGGACACCGGTGGCGGCGGACACCTATACGGCACACGTGACCCTTGTTGTTGTCTCATAATGCCTTTCGCTGCAAAAATTTCGTGTGGCTTAGGTCGGTTTCACCAGGATATACGTAGCGTGAGCTATGGATGACGGAAAAGACAGACAGACAGACAGACAGACAGACAGACAGACAGACAACAGACCACAGACAGACAGACAGACAGACAGACAGACAACATAGACAGACGTACGGACAGAAGGACGGAGCGGACAGACAGACACAGACAGACAGGACGGACGAAGGACCTACTAGATGACGTACAGACAGGACGGAACGAATAGACACATAAACTAGTGATGGGCGCTCACGCAAAGGTTAAAGTGACAGACCACGAGCGACACTCCGTCCAAGTGTCTTCAAGGCCTTCAATGCTCGCCAACTGTGTGCCGTGTGACGTCAGTGCTTTCTCACCGCATGCGCACAGACAGCACGGCTTCCTTACGGAGAATGCGGAAACCACTCGTGGGCTCGACCAGTCCACCAGGCTCGCCACTTTCTAGGCTGCGACCCAATGCCTGCGACGCGCTGAGTCATGATCCAAGAATCTTCACTCCAGAAAGCGGTCTGCCGTCTAGTTTGCCTAAATTTGACTTTTATTGCGAAGTCACTGTGACGTCATGAAGCTGTCACAATCACGCAATATCGATTTCACATATCGTGAGAAATGCTGAAGTCGTTTATATAGAACCGTCCACTCGGTCAAGCATATCACGTAGGCCGCTCAAATATACGCAGGGTGCAGAGCGCTTCAATGTCTCTTACCCTGCGCAAAACGTCGGAAAGTGTAGAAATTTTTAGAAAGGAAGATTGGGCAGGAGCAAATATTCAACTGAAAAGCAAAAAAAAAGACTGTTTCTAGGAGAAAGTAGTAACTAGCAGGAAAAAAAGGCGAGCCCTTAAAGGTTCCCCGATTTCGTTCAATCATAGCCAGGGTCTCTTTCTGACTCCTTCATTTATACAGCGCCCGGTCTCATAACGAGGCAGAGAGGACCACCCAAATCTAATGTCGAACTCCTTGGCGGCTTCTCCAATGTCCGGCGAAACCTGCATGTGTCTACACGTCGAAAAGGATGAAGATTTGAGGTAGAAGCAAGCAATTGAAGCGAATTACATATAAAAAGAAGAAATAAGCAAGTTGTATCAGCCATACGTTTGTCACGGTGTACATACCTCAAAAAGGTTGATCACTGTACAGTTTCAGGTTGCGATAGGACTGCACATGTACGCTGCCTATTTCGACGTTAACGCTCACTCTGATTCATTCGGAAGTGCCACACATTTTATCGTCGTGTTCCTCACTTGCAGTGTCTTTTACTTATGACTAAATATGCCATTGAGCTTTTTGATTCACTTTAATTTCTCCTAAGTTATATCATAGTTTCTACAAACAACGTCCCCTCTATTTCGTCTAGCTTAATCGCCTGTCGATTCTTAATAAAGTCGCCCCTAATAAAAAAAACTGAGCCCTTAAATATTATTCACTTATTCGTGCTTATAAAAAATATAGAATTATTCATTCACAACCAACGACCCGACGCCGACACATACGCCGTCACCGGACGTGTTAATATATGTATATACACACAAATGTATGACGTTATTCGTTTAGGTTAAGGCGTGTCAGCCCTGCCAGGTACAACCTTATTCACGGGCGTGGCCGTGCTCCCGCAGATGTTGTCGACGGCACCAACCAAAGGTAAATGAGCTCGTAAAATTTGACCAAACTGAGTAGTTTACACGCTATAACATGTGGCGCTCGCCGAAGTGCTGATCTTGATTGCCACACTCCAATAACTTTTGGGACGTTAAACCCCACATCTCAATCAAACACTCCAATAACGAAGTCATGCTGTCAGGCAACCAACAGCATAAACACAATAATTCATTCATTCATTCATTCATTCATTCATTCATTCTTCATTGAGTAAGTGAGTGAGTGCAATCACACATATAATTGCAGCTGCGTGTCGATGACTCAAATGAACACGGTGCACGCACGTGAGGTCACGTGGCACTTAAAAAGAGTCTCGAGGCATTACTCTAGTTTTACATTTACTGCAACCAAGGTTTTATTTTAAGAGCATCGAGCCCTCCTACACATTTGCTAACCTGTCAAGACTATAGAGGAACTGCATTGACTTCAGAAGTGCTGCCTGTATCGGTGCGGTGCAGATAGGATTCATCGTTGTGGTTAGTTCACAACGCCACGCAAAAAGAACAGGTGACGCAAGATTACACAGCTGCCCGTCTGTTCGTATTACGCAGCACGTGCGAAGCCGGAACAACGCAAAATGTGCATGCGAGGCATAAGAACAGCTGCGCCTATCTCGCGCAATTGACTGCGCTGCCAGATGGCTCGTCTTCAATCCTATTGTTACCGCGGTTCGTAGGACGCTTTTAAGCGGAAATATTTCGCAGGTGAGCTCCT
>WOVY01007566.1:0-47803 GCA_013436015.1 Rhipicephalus annulatus
CTCTCAAGCCTGACAACGACCTCTGACTTCCGTCCCTGCTATCCCGGATCAATGATTTGTTCGCGCTGAGGTCACTCGTCAGCTGTCGCTGCTATCAACAGCCAGCCAACCACCACACATCTGCCAGTAAACATTCGTAAGGTCACCCAGGAGAAAGTTTGCGCAGCTGTTCATCTACCCGCGACACTACGTCGTTGCCGACCCCTGTGACCTGTGCCGAGAGGAATGCACCTCTAAGCTATGCCGAGGTTGTCACAATGCCATCGGTTCAGACTTTCAGGCCCCTACCACCAGCCCTGCCGACTCCTCGGTTCGCTCAGACAAGGTCATTCCACAGTAGTGGACAATGGCGTACACCCAACAACCTGCCAATATGCTTTGCCTGTGGCCGCCTGGCCACATAGCGCGAGTACTGCCGTAGGCGTGTCCCTACCTATCACCAGAACTACCACCAGAGCTTCGAACCTGCCCCTTATGTGCCACCGTGCCCTCGTTCGCTGGCTCCCAGGACCCCGACCAGATTTCATCGTACGACGACCACCACCCTCCTGTTAGCCGTCGCTCGCCAATCACCTCGACGCCGCTCGCCATCGTCGATGCATCGTCGTCCTTCATCGCCGGAGCGGGAAAACTAATTGCCGCAGTTCCAGAGGCAGGAACTGCGTCATCCTCGAAAATACGGCGTCCTCTCTCTTCACCGACGAATGTTCTCGACGTATATGTTGACGGCATCGCTGCACTCGCTCTTGTTACGTCAAGCACGTCAAGCCGGCCGCTGTCTGTACTGCTCGCATTGCAATTGACAGCCTCATTTATGTCGTCAAATTGCTTGTGTTAAATTTCTGCTCTTAGGACCTCATTCAGGGTTGGGACTTTATCTCCGCTAATAAAGCCGTCATCGACTGCTCTCACGCTGAGGTGGCATTTGAAGCGTTTAGCGACACTCCTTAATATGACACTCTTGAAACCGGGGACAAACTATAACTTGCTGAAGACGTTATCATACCGCCGCACTCTTCTGCCCTTGCCATGATGTCTTGCAACGCGCTCACCGAGTGGAGTCTCCTTTTCACGCCTTCTGCCGTTTTTTTGTTCGTCGCAAGTGTTCACTACTACCTCATGCCCTTTTGGAACTTCATGACGGCGTCAGCAGACTGCTTATCTCAGGTCTACCTGTCATGTCCTGTAACAATATTTCGAGGCGAGTCCGTCGGGCGTGTGAACAGTCTCGATGCTTCTGATATTATTGAGATGCCAACTGGTGTCTTTCACCGAACACGATGTCGCTGGACTGTACTGTGGCCTCTTCGCCACCGAATACATGACCTGAAATACTGAGCCGCTCCATCGCCGACACGTAAAACGTTTCGCAATGTGCTAATCTTCTACAACTCCTGAACAAGTTCCGTGCTTTCTTTTACTGTCAGCACAGTCCCCTCGGCCGTTCGTCAGCTGTGTGTCACCGCATCAACACGGGCACCAATGCACCACTGCGTCAAAGACCCTATCGCGTGTCCGCGACAGAGCGCCAGGTTATCGGTGACCAAGTAACTGACATGCTCAAACGTGGCGTCATCTAGCCTTTCAGTGTTCCCTGGGCATCTCCAGTCGTTCTGGTTAAGAAGGACGGGTCAATTTTCTTATGTTTTGACTACCATCGTCCTTAACAAAATATATGGAAAGGACGTTTACCCCTTACCGAGACTCAAGGATACCCTTGACTGCCTCCGAAGTGCGGAGTTCTCTTCCATTGACTTACGGAGCGGCTATTGGCAAGTTCCCTATGGCGCCTGAAGATCAGCCTAAAACTGCCTTTGTCACACCTGATTGCCTTAACGAATTGCAGGCCATGCCTTACGGTCTTTGCAGCGCGCCCGCAAACATTCGAGCGGATGATGGACAATCTTTCACATGGTCTGAATAGAAAAACATGCCTGTGCTAATTAGATGACATAATTATATTTTTTTCCAGATTTCCCCCGCATCTCGCAGGCTATATGAAGTACTACAGTGCCTAACTGACAACAGCCTTAAGCTCACCTGAAAAAAGTGTTGTTGGCGCCAGTCAGCTCACGATCCTCAGCCATGTTATCTCTTAGGGCGGTATTCTTTTACCACCACCAAGCTCCGGGAGTTGAAGAGTTCCCTAAACCTGCAGATCTGGAATATCTGCGCAGCTTTTTGGCCTCTGCTCGTATTTCCGCCATTTTAATCGGAATTCGGCACCTCCTAGACTAAACTTTAACGGAATGGCTCGAAAAGTTACGCTTGGTCACCCACCTGTGATGATAACTTCAAAAAGTGGCGCCACCTTTTAACCTCACCCGCCAATCTTGCGTCACTTCGACTCGACTGCGCCCAATTGAGATACACACCGATGCCAATGGGTTTGGACTCAGCGCAGTGCTCGCGCAGCGCAATTCGGGATTCCAGGAGTGCGTAGTCACATACACAAGCCGTACGTTCACCAAAGCGGAGAATAATCACTCTGTAACAGAGAAGGAGTGGCTGGCTTTTAAATGGGCTTTAGGTAAATTAGACCGTACCTATATTGTCACACTTTCGACGTAGTCACTGATCACCATGCGCTTTCTTGGTTTTCCACGTTGGGAGGACCCCTCCGGCCGTTTTTGCTCGCTGGGCTTTGCGGTTGCAGAGTTTGACATGCGTGTTGTCTACAGGTCTGGCCGACGTCACACTGATGCTGACGCCTTATCGCCTCCACCTGTATCATCAGAAAGATCTGCCTGTCTATCTGCAGTGGACGAAACGGTTGCGTTTACAAGTCCGACAGCCAAAAGTGCTTACTGGTCATACCTCGCCGTTTTTGTGCTTCAATATGTTCAGCTTTCCACGCTGACCCTCAGTGCGCACATGTGGGCATCTTCAAAACATACGTTCGGCTTTCCTCCTAGTTTTATTGGCGAGGCATGTACACCTTTTTGCGCAAGTACATTCAGTCAGGCACGGAGTGCCAATGACAGAAAACTCTGCCTCATCACACCTATGATCCGATCCAGCTAATTCCTTACCCAGCCAGGCCTTTCGACCGCATTGGAATCGATCTGTACGGGCCTCATCCATTCCGGCTTCCGGAAACCGTTAGATTGTTGTCGCTGTCGACTACTTGACGCGATATGCAGAAACAGCTGCTTTGCCTGCTGCCACAGCACGCGACCTATCATCATTTCTCCTGCGAAACTTTATTATCCATCACGGCGCACCACATGAACTTCTCAGCGAGAGAGGACGTGTGTTCTTCTCCGAAATCGTCAACGCACTCCTTGCCGAATGCCGTATCATTCACCGGACTACCACCGTCTACCATACCAGAACGAACGGCTTGACGGAAAGATTCAACCGTACCCTTGGCAGCATAATATCTAAGCATGTTACCTTAGACCACTCTGATTGGGATCTCATTCTGCCTTTTGTGGCATACACATACAATACTGCTCCACAAACGACTACCGGTTTTTTCGCCATTCTTCCTGCCTCATTGCCGAGACCTTTCCACGAATAATAACAATTAAGCCCTACTACCCCGATTCCTCCGAGTCTACGCCCATCTCTAAAGCTGCTCACCGCGCCGAGAAATGCCGTAAGCTTGCCTGGTCATTCACAACCATGGACAAAAAGAGACGAAAATCTCGGCGTGACGATGACTACCCATACCCTAACTTCGTTCCGGACACCCTTGTGTGGCTTTGGGTTCCAGCGTCTCTACAGGCCTTTCTTCGAAACTTGGTTCAAAATACTAGGGACCTTGCCACGTCGTCTCGAAGGCTTCACCTGTTAACTACCTCATTGAACCCATTACGCCATCCACGGACCAGCGCTTTTGGGGTCGTGAACCGTTCACGTACAGCGGTTGAAACCATTATACGATCCGCTCATACTCTGGTGTCCGGGAGTCGCCAGAATGGCTATTTTTCCGACGGGAGACCATATGTAGTTAGAGTAGAAAAGTAGAATGCCCACTACTTGCTGCGAAAACGACACGTTGGCGCGAGGTGCGAGCTAGGACTGCCTTGTTGCGGCTGCGACGACGCCCGTATACCCGGCCAGCTCTTGCTGCATTTGTCCGCATGCTGCTAACCCGCTTTTCGTCTTGCATTTACATTATAAATATCGAAATAAAAAACTGACAACAACCATAAACTTGCTCAGAAATTTAGGCTTGTTGCTACTAGCCCCGGTAGCACTTCGTATGCGTTATTCAAGGTGGGTCGGTGAACCAGAAAGTGTAGAAGGCAGAACCGACACTTTGGTACGAAAAGAACTTTAGTTGAGATAGATAGAGAGCTTACCAGAACATGCACTTAGCTCGCTTTTTCCAGCCACTTCAATTAGACATTGAAAGTTTTTTCCTGCATCACATTCGACATCCCAGACACGCAACTTTTGTTTTGTTGGCTCAGCTTTCTTGAAGGAGGTTCTTACAAAAGGCCTTTACTATCACTGTAGTGGCACGTGGAAGCTTTGCTGGCACGTTCACTTCAGGTGGGCATTGGCGGTGCAGAAACTACCCCGTTCTGTTTGGGCATTTTTTGTAGTCCACAGCGTCAACCAAGGCAAAACTAACCCTGAAGTTCAGGCAGGCTACCGATGTGAACCCTTTCCAGCCAAACGCTGTGCTGCTGCTGTCGCCCGGTTTCCTTGGGTGATAGCTTTATATGTGGGTAACGCCCTGAAACCACCATAAGATTATGAGAGACGCCGTAGTAGAGGGCTCCGGAAATTTCGACCACCCTGAGTTCTTTAACGTGCACCCAAATCTGAGCACACTGGCCTACAGACTTTTCGCCTCTAACGACAATGCCACCGCCGCTGCCAGAATTCAATCCCGGGACCTGTGGTTCAGTAGCCGAGTACATTAGTAACAAGGCACCGCGGCTGGGATTCCTTGAGGCGAGTCTCTGCCAGTGCCGTTGCCAATGTCCATTGGTCCATCTACAAAGCAACGGATACTTGAGTATCCTGGTGACAGGCAAAAAAACCGATTTCGGATGAGTCGCTTATTCATATTGTAATAAAAAGGAAGTACTTCGGCGTCAAAGCAGCAGCATCGAGCGGTGCACTAGAGACTCGAGCTCGGGTAATGAGGCCAAGGAGGTTTTACAAAAATTGCTGAAGTGGAAGCTCCCACAATGCTTTGCCAGCAGTAATGAGACCAGCTTTGTCCTCCAAATATTTGCTGGTGGTGCCCACCTATACATCAAGTGGCTTTGATCTGTTCGTATAAAGGCAACGTTAATTATAACTGAAAGATATTTGTTTCTATTGGAATAGTCCACAGAGACAAGTATTGATGACTTGATCTCCAATAAAATTTGGCTTGAGTTTAAGGCTTTCTAAAGAACAATTATAACACAAGGGTGCAATTTGAGCACTATCTGACCAGAAAAGGTTGCCACGTTAAAGTCGTTGGGCGTGCGAGAAAAACGCTTCTTATCAATCGCCGAACGCCAACAGATCATCATGTTCCTAGTAAAATGACTGCCGCACCCACTATCTACAGTTGGCACGGCTTCACTCGTGAACAAGAATTTTCACTCCGGCATGTTTTTGAAAACCTCCTTAACTGGGGCTGGTACATTGCCTGACAAGCAAAAAAGCTTGAGCTCAATTATTTCTTTTTCTTTTATTTTAGTGAAGCCGTGCTGGGTACCATACCCCTCTACCTTCCCGCTACCATCCTGTTACTCCGGTCTCGGCGGCAACCTTAGCGATGCCAGACGCCAATATGCAGACGCTTCTATTCTCTACGGCCACCTGTTCTGGCAGTCTTCCGCAACGGGAGCCTCCAATCTTCAGCGCAAAGACGACAATGACTTTAAAGATTGGCTCTCGACTTTCGAACGAAGGAGCGCCTTGAACACATCAACGAACGCGGACCAATTGACACGCGTGCCGGTCTATCTACCTCGTGGTTGTGGCCAGCCTTTGGCACAGAAACCACGAGAGAAACGCCTGAACGTGGCCGCAATTCAAAACGTCAATTGTGGCAGTCTTACATTGATCTGTCATTCGATTACTTTGTTCCAAGCAGCGTTTACGCACACGAGCACAAGACAGGGTTGAAACTTCCACTACTTACGTTCAAAAAGTCGTTGAATTGTGCAAACGCGCGGTCGTCGCAATGCTGGTAGCTGGAAAATGTAAGTAATTCTTGAAAGGGATTGATAAGGATGGCTTTTCCAATGCTCTAGGTGAAAATTCCCACCGCACTTAACACCGTCAATAGATTGTGCTAGAGCTACGACGAATAGCGAAAGCAGCGAGCTCTGACAAGACGACTTCCAGCGCACGATTTGGCATCACTGTCTAGCGTGACCAATGGGCATGAACAATCGTCGCCAATAGCTGAAATAAAAGCATTGGACCACGAAGAAGTCGCATGACACCTTCTTTGGTGCCCTTCAAACCAGAACCTACCACAACTGTACCGTCGCCTGTCCGTGGCGTCATTCAAGGATATGTCACTGATGCGTTACCAGCTGCTCGCGAGCCTAATCTTGTTGCTGGTTCAGTTACCTACGCCGCGGATGCAGTCATGCCTACTGGCAAAGCTCCTGCACCTCTGTTTTAGCCTCGTGCGAGTTATCCCCCAATTTCAGTCTACTAGACCAGCACGAACACCGCCTACTCATTTCGTATCCTCGACAATCCCCTGATTTATTTCGTATGTTGATACTCCAGGCATGTCGCAAAGTATTGCCGCCGCCGGACTCACATCACTGATTAAAACCACTGTGAGCCCTTCTTCCACTTGAATCGAACGGGAATGACGGTTCCTCTCCTCTAACACCCGCTCGCTACCAGAATGATAACCACCCTCAGTTGGGACTTTTTCACTCGTCCTCTCAACGCCACCTTTTGCCTTCTCCTATTCGTCGATGACTCGCGGCTAACAAGGAGGAAAATGAGATGACGCATCTCCTGGGGCAATAATTACACAAGTTTTGATTTGCCCAAGTCCTCATTTGTCACCTGCCATTGTTATTGATGTTCTCGCTGAAAATGTCACAACAGTTGCTCTTGAAGACACCGGTGCGGCTGTTTCTGTTATTGATGCAGGGTTCTGCCGCTCAATTCTTAAAGTCACGAAGCCTTTCTCTATAATGGCACTTCGCACAGCCAGTGCTCAACCTGTTCAACCAACCACCAGTCGGTACAGTTCGTGTGTCGATTCAGGAAGTTCTGTACACAATAGAGCTCATCGTTCTTCATCGTGCTCTCATACCATTATCTTGAGATGGGACTTTTTGTCGCGCCGACGCCGTAATCGAGTGTGCTCTGGTGGACGTTGAATTACGCTCACTGGATGACCGAGCCTTCTTCGGCTCCCAGTGTCCCCCTAAAGGTGTAGTTAACGATGACACCTTTAGGGGGACACTCCATGCTCTTTTGCGTTCGTACCAGTTCCATGCAGGGCCATAACCAATGATACGGTCTTGTTCGCACCATCTCTATTATTTGTTGCCCAAAAAGCCGTCTCTGACAGCTGGGCAACCGACGGACGAGGCCTGCAGCCCGGCTAGGTGACTGGTTCAGGGTTGAGGCAAAGCGCCGCAGTTCCCACCGCCGTGCAGAGTGGCAGTGGGACCCGATATGCTGCGGACCCCGGCTTCAGCTGCCGTTCCAGATGGCTGCCATGACCCTGCTCTGTTGCCGGTACGAGCGTGGTGCCTTTTGAGCTACCGTCACTCTGCTGCTCAGGTGCAGAAGACGGCCGTGTCAAGGTGTGGGCCGACTCACGCTGTTGAAATCAGCGTGTATGACAAGCAGCCTCTAGAGGAACCGTCGACCAACAAGCCATGAGCTAAACACAGCGAGAGACTTCGTTCATTCGCACATGTAGTATAGGATCGCAATGAACAGCCTAACTTTAGCTAATCGTTATTACCATTTCGATATTTTGCGATGAATATATTTGTGTTTGTGTGTGTGCACTCGTGAATCGATTCAATTGTTTGGCTGGTGGTCCTGGGCCCAAGAAACGCTCCGATATATAATCACACAAGCTATACTAAAAATGTCGTCCATGGACATCGGGAGAGTCCGCAGAGCTTCGCTCCTAAAAAACGTGTTTCCGCCAATTTTATATAGATATCACAACAAGATGTCAGTCGGGCTACTTCGCTAACGTCCTTACTTGAAAAATTTCTTGAAGCGCACCTAAAAACAGACGGACAGAAAACGCTGACAGGGACAGCGCTTGCAAGAGGTGTTCTATTCAAAATTTGCAATATGTTATCACCGCTGTTTATCGGTTTATGACCATAGAGTAGATAGTTACTCCACGGTATTTAACAAGAATTCAAAATATGCAAACTGTTAGAGTTCATGGTTGTACCATTTCAATAACCATTTCCCAAAGGAAGCAAGATGCGATTTATTCAAGCAAATTATCAATAACTAATAGATCACAACGACACTTCAAGTGACGTCGAGAGTGCAATAGAAATATTTGTCTCCGGGGAGAGATGAGAACCAACAAAAATGTTCACAAAACTCAGAGAACCTTGCATTCCACATGGTAGCCTTTTCTCACCAGTCTAGTTTGAAATTAGTTCGAACAACAGTCTTGTTCTAAGCCCTCGGAATCGCCTCAATATTCAGAGTGAATTGTAGATCATTGTACAAAAGTAAGAAACTTCATTTAGGAACGTTGTTTTCAACACAAAAGTGATTTATGCCAGGCTCCACTGAGATTTTTGTGGCGTACTTGGGCCTTGGAAATCAGGTTAAAATACTGTTAAGGGGTCAGTGACTTTTGTATAAACGCAATTACAGAGGAACAACCTCAGGCGAGAATCAGAATGGCTCACTGGCACACTCGCGCGCCTGTCAGCTGATTCTGTCCTTCATCTTCCTTTACTTTGTAACAATACGACGGATAAGCAGGCACATGGGAAATAGCGTATTGAACTGAAATCGAAGCCACCAACTCTCGGTCTATCGAAAACAGTGACGGGTACGTTAACTGCTGTGCCATGGTCAGGTTCCTTGTAGGCTTGAAAAATGCTTCTTTTATTTACCAATGCCCTCTCAGGGTAGTCTTGATAAACTGTATTGATGCATCTTGATCGCAAACATATGATTAGTTCCTTCAATGCTTCGTTTCCACACATGCTTCCTATTCGGTGCGTTAAGTGCAATTTTGCAGCGCCAAACAAAGCTTTGTCAAACAAAGCTAAAGCACAGCAGATGTGGTGGGCGTGTGTCGGCTTCGGAGGGGGGAAGCATTTTTAAAAGCATAATTTAAGAGAATAGTATCAAAGTGCGACACCTCAGCAAAAGGTTCAGAAGAGCAAAAATAAAGTGGGAATAAAAAATTGTCAAGACTTGGAGATGGTTAGAATATCCGCGGATGGGGGCCCCAAATGGTGACGGTTTTGAAGAGAAGACGAGGCGGATCGGGCAGCCATCAGCTCGAAATTCACTGAATATTTGTCAAGACTGATTCGGTGCTTATAGAACGCGTACCAGTTCATGATAATGATTGCTTTCTATGTGAGACACTCTGCAGCCTTGCTGTCAAACAATGAAGGAAGGGACGACAGCTAGAAGGTAGCAGCAAAAAGATTGCAAGTACTACTGATTCACAACCAACCAAATAAAATGTACAGCCCACTATAGGCATTGTCGGTAAAACTGCGGAAGGAAAAATTCGTCTTGTGCATGGCTACAAACAACGCTTTCTTTTTTTTTCTTTCTTCCTTTCTTCACATTCCTTTTTTGGCAAAGCTCCGTCCTAACTACTTCCTTTCTCCATGACGAGCCAGTGTTCATGTGTTTGGTGCGTAACGCTTAATTTCCCACAGGTGACTACGCCAGTCAGCATTCAGGACTAGGCAGGAATGAAACATACTACGCAGTATATAATAAGCTCTCTCAATAACATCGGTAGAAGCTGAGATTAGCACAAAGAAATCTATGATCGCCGACAAGCCCTCGTTCAAGACATCGTTTCTTTTGAAATAACGTGGGAGAACAAATATTACAAAAATTATGAGCTGCTTACATAACTGGCGTACACTTTAGCTGTGCTTATCAAAGAAACTCATGGTAAATATAGCTTATGAATTAAGCAGCATGTGTTTTATTTCACGAATGGAATACCTTCTCGTATTGGAAGTGCACCTTCGGTACACATAAAACTGAGCAATAAGTTTAACGTAAAATGATATATTAGAATGAATGCATCTCTTTTCACGTAGGTACTCACTTTTAGAGTGCTGTATTTGCAATATGCTGTTGTGAAGAATACCAGCTCACGTTAATTTCCAATTTTTACTTTCTTGCTTGTTATCTGCACTTCTTTACCACAATTCGTTAATTACTGAGACGTGCCCCAAGTCATGTTTTTCTGCTTTTTCCTCATATAAAGATAAAGTACTCACACTAGCATGCACTTGGAAATTTCAAAATACCCTTTTTCATATTACGAACAGGAGTAGGCGTAAATAATTACATCTGCGCTTTACCGTTCCAAACCGACGATATTATTGTGAGAGCCGCCATAATAATATATTGATATGTTGGTTTAACGTCCCAAAACCACCATATGATTATGAGAGACGACGTAGTGGAGGGCTCCAAAAATTTCGACCACCTGGGTTCTTTAATGTGCACCCAAATTTGAGCACACCGGCCCACAACATTTCCTCCTCCATTGTAATTGCAGCCGACGCAGCCGAGATTGAATCCCGCGACCTTCGGGTCAGCAGTCGAGTACCTTATCCACTAGACCACCACGGCGGGGCTATGAGGTGCCGTAGTGCAAACCTCAAGATAGACTACTTGGGGCGTTATAACGTGCACCTAAAGCTAAGCACACGAGACTAAAATGTTCTTGTCTCTATTGAAAATTCAGCCGACGCAACGGGGATTCGATCCCGTGATCTTCGGGTTAGTAGCACCTCCTTGGTTAGTAGTCAAGCGCCATTATCACTAGGCCACTGTTTCAGAGCAAAGTTGCAGTCCATAAGATTTCAGTACTTTTCTAAACCTTACTACAAGACTAAATTAAAATTACTTCGTGTATAAGCCGTCAAGTCCATTGTTTCCCCAACACACTTTCACTCTAAATGAGGCCAGTGAAATCTCAATGCATCTACCTTACTTTTAGAAGATTAATTATGTGGCGCTCATAATTTATCACAAGTTTCTCACATCGGGCTAAAGAGAACGCGTTTGATTTTTCATCTTGCGTTTACCTTGGCCTCAAAAACGAATATGTGCAAAACAAGTTTTTAAGTGGTTTTAAAATAAACTTCTATACATTTCCCAATAAATTAGGGTTAATTTATCTTCACCCTATTAAAATATGCAAGACCTCTTGGTACATGTCACGTATTGCATCGTCGCCGACGAGATTGATGCTTTTTGAAGCGTTCCACATAGTTTCGTGGTCAGAACGTGTATTGAAATCGCCACACACAGAACCATCACTTTGGTTCCTCAATATGGTGGGGCACTTTAAACCCTGGTGTTTGTTACAGGGAACACCGTGGAATTCCTGTATTTATCAAATCGCGGCTAAATTATCAGACATTTCGGTTACCATACCAAGTGCACTTCCTACATTAATGTCATACCAAATTGCGATGCACATAGCCTCTAACAAGCATTTTGATATTAAGATAGATGGCTTTATGCAGTTTTCAGAATAGTAGCTGCAAGCACTGTCCATTGTCATTGATCACTGAGGAAATGTTGAAAACCTACGGCTCTGCTAATTTTCTTTTTATTTTCCTCTTCGGCTCGTTTCTCTCCTATGCCTTTTTTTTCTTTTCTATATTTATTGGGTTACACTACTTTTTTATTCCCTTCCTAGCTTTTTTTCTTCTGTCGTCTTTTTTGTATTTGTTTCTTTCATACAAGCGGTGGTGCTTAGAAAAGAGTGATGAAGTGCATCCGGCGTGACGTCAACTAGGAGGTTCAATTTTTAAAGCACCTTGGGCGTAGATCGCGCTCTTTTCAGCGTTATAGTACGAATGAACGAAAGGACCAACACATGATCGAAGAAACGCGCGATAAGAATTCAATTTTGGCGAAGTCTGAATTCTCCAGAAATGCGCCATTTTTGATATCGATCTTTCGCGTTGTCTATCATATCTGTTTCAGTCCGCCAGCACCAATTATTGCGATGAAGCGTCTGCAGTAACTTTCAAACTGCCTTAAGGTCAAAACATTTATGGGCCCATATACTTGCAGTTTCGGGCCATCCATCCGTCCATGCCCTGGACCGGCGGAATGTGTGACCCATTCCTGTACACAGATGGACAGTGGAATAGTTCAATGTGAGAGATTGTCAAACGTAGCAAATTACCCCAATCAGCTGGCATGCTTTAAACATTATGCCAGATGAACATCAAGTCGCTAAGTCCTGTTATGTTCTAGGTTTGAGTTTTGGCGGTTCTGCCAGCGCCGCTAACTATTTTTTCCCCAGACTCCTTCACCGATGGTCTGCATGTTGGACACAACTGAACATTACCTTTCCTTTCCTTTTTTATGAGGCATGAAGCGTGCCGCGAACATTGACTCATCAAATTATACTACCTACGTGCGTAATTTGACCCAACTTCAATTTAGCGCAAAAAATATTCTCTCAATCGACCGGATTGCTCAAGGTACGGTGTAGATTTTAAAAATTTCACTCCAAGCTTGGTTATTCATCGGCAAAAGGAAAGGCAAAGCGTTGCGTTTTTAATTTATTTATCGTGTACCACACTGTCTAAAATTATTTTAGTGTGCTCTCCAGCAGTATTACTTCTTCTGTTATAGCCAAGAAAAGATCACAGTGCTAATTACTCGTCAAATGATTATATATTTATATTTTGACAATGAGTCATTAGAAAGTGTCCAAATAATTGCCGACATATTCTTACTTTGCTTAGCTAGTGTTTAGATAAAATTTATTTACAGCATGTACAGAACACAAAGGCTTCATACCATTCCAGTAACAGGGCATATACACTTCGACACATCTATATTTGACGACTAACATCACTACGTTTCAGTGAAGACATTTGCTCTATTACACATGACAATATTGGCATATATGTACACAAGAACTCAATGCTATATGCTGATACAATGGTATAACGATACAATAGATGCATTGAAACACGATATGTAACAAATGAAATCATATAAAACAACTTAACGGGCGCTGCTTAGCAGCAAGTCGGTCGAAAAATGAGTTGTATCCTTTCGTGTTCCACCTTGACGAAACGGCACGACCAATGCCGCAGAAACTCTTGCTCCCCGAGGAAGAAAAGCTCCTCGGAGAAGAACGCGAGGATCTCTCGTTTCATTCTCCCAAGTATAGGCCACAAAGCACGCCCGCGGCAATTGGCAGCTACGGCCTCACATCGGTTTCTCCAAAGGCTGGTATGTTTCATATCAAACGCATTTGGGAAGTATCAGTCTCAAACTACTGCAAGAACATCTTGTCATCCTTAACGTCCTTTCTAGTGACTACTGGTAAGGCAGAAATAAATGACACGCCACCGTAAAATCAACCTCATAGAATATAACAAGTAAGTAGGAGTAATATGCCACAGTTCATTGTCAATAATTGTTTTAAACAAAATACGTTTTACTTCACTCAAGTAATTACCATATACGGCAGGCTCTAACCAAGAATCGTCAAGTCATTAAAGTAATTGATTATTCACTTATTAGCGAGTACTTGACATAAAAAGGGAGTAATCAAATGCAGATTGAGTGCGCAATCTATCACTCGACCTAGTATTTTCAAGATGATATTTTAATACGCGGACTCGTACAACACGCGCAATCACTCGCTGTCCTGCGTGCATCGACAAGATCAAAACAATACCTTTGATCTTGTCAAAGTAAGTAAAGTAGTGTCGTGTGGAATATGCTGTCATGTATCCAACGGTTGTAACTGGTTGTTTCGCTTTAGCGAAGGCCGGCTAGAAGGAGGCGACGGGAGTGTTTCAGCTGTGCACGTTTTACCTGTCTATACAGGGTTATATGCATCTGCTAGGTCACTGAAGTGGTACAATGTGAACACATGTCATTAACTGAAAAATGTGACCAGTTCCATTATGATATAAAAGCCGGCGTAAGTAGACCACCCATGCCTAAAAGCCTCTTAAGCACAACTTTCTCCGCGATATGAGGTGTGGGGAGAGAGCAGGCACACGGTGGAATAAGAGTACGGGTATCCTACCGGCAAACATTTTTACGGGTGAGGAGTCAGTTCAGGGGTTGAGGTGGAAGGGGAATAACTGCAAGGTTTATATCTGGAGGGCAGTTTGCCTCCTGGTCAGCAGCAATGTTGTGTAGGTTCGCAGCACGGCATTGAATCAATTGTAGCTTGACGCAAGTATTGTATTGTGGTTCATCTTATAAATCACCTCCCAGATTTACATAGCCTTGGGAACGTTCTTGAGCTTTTTATTAGCTCCTAAGGAATCAGTGAATACGTCCAATTGCCTAGTTGTAGGAAGCTTAGAGGTGGAAATCTGGGCTGCAACATAGATAGCTTGAAGTTCCATCACAAGAGCACGGGCTTCCGTATAGTGATAACGCTGATGACAAATCAGAAAATTGTGCGTAGTACTCAGGAATGAATGACTCCCGCCGTCTTCTAAGCATCTGTATATACATTGCAGGTATTGGCGCATGGCGTTTTGATGATTGAGCATCCATAAATTGTACCTGATGTGTAGGTGCGCCTCAAGTTTGTTGTCTTTTAAATGTCAGGGTGGGGAATTCCCAGGGAGGTATAGACTCGGATTCGTCGTCAATGCGAGAGCCTCGTTGAAAGTGAGCATGCAACGGAGCAACATCTGGAACAAGTTGCCTTTTGAAATCAAGAGCTTTTAAATGCGAAGCATTTCTTTGTGAACTTCGCAGACTTGGAGCGTATCTATCTATCTATCTATCTATCTATCTATCTATATATCTATCTATCTATCTATCCGCTTACGTTTGGGTGCTCTCGTGATCACACTTTTACTTAGCGTGAACCAAAATCAGAATAGGAGGGTAAGATGGTTTGTCAAATATGGCGCGCTGGTCAAAACATATATTTTGTCGCATTCCCATCGCATACTTCATCAAACACTTTGTGCCAAACAGTGACACATACTCATGGGCGAGTATGTGCCAGTAATATGCGTGTATGTACCATAAGTGAATGACACTTAGTTTCTACCGAGGAACGACAAGAACATACATGGGCAATATTAACGCGCCAGCGTTAAGAAATCCCTGACACCAGTAGAATCGACCCAAGAAATGCAAAGAATAAATGTCGTGGTCTCGGCTGGAATGGAACCCAAGCATTCTGTGTCGCAATGAAGCATTCTACCACAGGGCAGCACCAGGTCTCAGAACTACTGTTCACATAGACGCTAATCTTCGTGAAATGTCAATAGTGGCTGCAGTGCTGCCTACTCAATTTCATAAGCATTACATATGTATTGTTTTTATACAGCCGGCACGTCGGGTTAACGTCAATTTCGGTTTCGCGACCATCAATCGTGGCCATCAATTATCAATTTCGCGACCATCAGCGCTTCATACCGGCTTCTGGTATTGCTAATACACGTGTTCCTGTTGGCATCATCGCGCAAGCACAAACAACTAGTTATTTATATATTTTCAACTCTTCAACTTATGTCTGTTCGTGCGATATGTGTGCC
This sequence comes from Rhipicephalus annulatus, assembly GCA_013436015.1. Lineage (NCBI taxonomy): Eukaryota > Metazoa > Arthropoda > Arachnida > Ixodida > Ixodidae > Rhipicephalus > Rhipicephalus annulatus. Next base: position 15,693 of record WOVY01007566.1, read on the forward strand.
TATATTAGCGTCATTTCATGACGTGTCACTCAATAAAAAGATTGCGACATGTTCTCCTTCCTTCCGCATGCTTCGCATAACGTTGATTCCCAAGGTACGCAGGATCTTCCGAATTATTTCTTTTTGTGGCATTAGCTCCGAGTTTATGTTTGGCTGGGCGTGCTCTTTTATAGAGGGAGTGGTGCGGGAGGAAACGCTGTTATTGTACGCATCGCATCGCGGTTTGATATGTGGGGTTTAACGTCCCAAAACCACTATATGACTATGAGAGACGCCGTAGTGGAGGGCTCCGGAAATTTCGACCACCTGGGGTTCTTTAACGTGCGCCCAAATCTGAGCACACGGGCCTACAACATTTCCGCCTCCATCGCAAATGCAGCCGCCGCAGCCGGGATACGAACCCGCGACCTGCGGGTCAGCAGCCGAGTGCCTTAGCCACTAGACCACCGCGGCGGGGCCATCGCATCGCGGTTAAGAGTCTCAGGTGGGCCAGCTGTACCAAAGTTAGCCGTTGAAATTTTACCGGTTATAGAGTCCTTGGCTGCAGAACTGTGTGGATGAGCCATCGAGCCACATCTTTACGAGCTCCGGCTGCTTTGGTGCAATTCGGCTAAAAGATTTAGGTGCTTTTGTAGAACTCTGTCTGACTTTGCGGAGCCAGTGCATACCACTGCCGGACTGGTGAATACCGAGACATAGTATGCGGACCTCTGAAGGCTCAGGAATGGTCAATTCACCCAGTTTGATTGTAAAAGGGCACAGCTTGATCTTTCTGTGTCCTGCCTTGTTAGCCACCAGATTGTAGCTTTATTTTTGGGTGGACATGCGTAATTCTGTATTCCGCGTCTAGTTCTGAAGTACATCAAGGGCTTTCTGCAGCTGCTGTGCTTGTCTTAAGAAGTCTTCAGACACAAGCCACAAAGTCACATCATCAGCGTATATCAGAAGCTTCACGTCTGGAATTCAGTGTAGCTGTCAAGCTAGCTGTATTGGAGCAACAGTGACGAGAAAAGGTGCAAAAACAGATACTTGCGGGACACCACTGTTGGATATGAAGCGACCTTGATGCTTTCCATCTATTCTTATAACTAATGTGCTGTTGTGCAGAAAACAGTTGTTATGCTGATGGGGCATTAAAATTATAACAGCTGGACAACTGCAATTGGGCGTTATTTATTTAAATCGGCTCGTGCAGTGCAGTCATCAGCCTGTAGCATGGTGTAAGACAAACTTTTCAGGTGGGGACACCTCGGCTTCCATGGAACGCATGGTAGACTAAATAAAGTACCAAAGCTGCGCGTCCATGTGCCCACTGACAGCAGCCTGTATCTACTGGAGGCGAGTAGAGAAGACAACAATGATTTCTTCACCGTTGCTTTAGTAACCAAAGTGGTCGATGGCAACGCCCACGTCCAACGCATGTCACAATTTGGCGCGTGAAACCCGTGGTATGCGTTAACACCTTTATTTACTAGCGTGTGTTAGCCGCGTTCACTGTCTTATGATTTTTCTCGCGAAGCCCCGGTTACTATTGGAACAAGTTATTCTCTTGAAGTTTTGTCATTCCAGCGCAAAAAATCCGCTGCCGTAAGCTGTTCGATGGGTGCTTAAAATTTTTACTTCATTTGAATCATTGTGTCGCCTTTTGTTCTCACTTTAACGTTGGTCTGTAGCCACACGAATACAACAGGTCACAATTTCAAGAAAATCATCAGGAGAATTACGTTTTGTCTTTATTGTAGTGCAGCAGTTAGCATGTATGTAGAAAAAGATAATAAATTGAATAAAAAAATGGCAGCATATTCACGGAGTTAAGGATGAAGAGTGGGGCGCAGCATCCGTACGTCCATTCGTTCTTGCTTTCGTCCCTCCATGCGTCCGTCTGTGTGACCTTCCATGCGTCCATCCACCTTTCCGCACGTCCATCTGTGCGTCAACCCTGCGTTCGCCCATGCATCCGTCTCTGCGTCCGTGCCTACGTCCGTCCGTGCTTCCATCGTCCATTCAGCCATCCATGCGTCTGCCATGCATCTGTCTGTGTGTCCGTTCGCCCATCTATTCAACACTCCAAGCACCACCATCTCACATCTTTTCATCATATATTCCCCTTATAGAAGCACCGCCATCCAGCGGACATTCCAAGGACTAAACGAGAGGTGGCACATGCACACTTTCTTACGGCTAGCGCTTCGTATCTACTTCCCGCCTTTAACCACCTCGAGTTCATGGCATATACTAGTTCACTGAATTCATAGCACTGCGGCTCAACGCTCGCTAAATCTTTCTGAAACTAATAAGGTTACGCCCAGCAAATATAACGTAGCAACCCTTTATTTTCAGATAGTAGTCAATGTACAGGCAAATGGCTGCTAATGAAGAATGAGAGACAGGAAAATTCGGCTTTAGTTAACGCGCACGCTGCGAATTTTTTATGGTTCAACAGCGCACAGGAAAAATCTCCCACCGCCACCACTTTGCAGGTCAAAACGTAAGACATGTTACGCACTACGACTACGACTACGACTACGAGGGACGAACGGGTGCAGCTTCAAGGAGCTTCGACCATAAAACCACTCTTTGCGTTACCAAAATCTTGAGTAATATTTTTTTTAATTTGAAAGACAGCCGTTTGGCATAACAAATATCCGCCTTCGATTTATGCGCCCATTGTTTACCCAATGAAGCTGAAACAAAATCACTGGAGTGGTATTTATCGCCCACGAGTGAAGCCGTACCCACCGTAAGATGGGGGCTGTGGCTGCCGTATAAATAGGGGCTTGATGGGCTGTTAGTGCTCGGTGGTTTGGAAGGAGCGTTTTCCGCGCACGCTCAGCGAATTTAACACGACAACCTTTTTTAGACAGATAGTACTCAACATGCTTTCTTCTGTCAATAGATTTCTTTAGTAAGCCTCAAATTCAAGGCAAATTCTATAAGAGATTCAGTCGCCAATACTCGTGTGTGTGGGTTATTGCATCATAAACTACTATCCTATAAATTATCAGTAAGGTATTCTTTAGACTAACAGGTGAAAGCCACTTAATGTCTAAAAGGGCATCATAAAAAAATAGCATGTTTCAGAGATCTTTGGAGGGCAAATGCTGGCTTCAGTATTGCTTGTGTGGCGACACACTGCGCACAAACCGGCGCAGCCACCCTGACTCAGCCGCGTGCTCCAACGCGCGTCCGATAACGGACAGCGCCCTCACTTTTTCACCGGAGGCGGACGTCACCACAGGTGGCTTTATAACCGAAACTACCAAGCTTAATTTCATGTTTCTGACCATCGAACTCAGCGCAGCGTCGGCATGCTTGCCCCGCTGTTGCTGCTATGTAAAAAGCATCGTTACGTTTTATGTTAGGATTTGTCCTTCACCGACTCCACATCCTACACTAGCGAAGCATTGCAGGAGGTTCCATTCCAGCAATTTTTAAGCCTCCTAGAGTTTACCATATTTATTTTTTTATTTATTTATTGCCAGGTACTGTTGGCTGATTGGGTCGTTACAGCGGTGAGGTATAAATCTTATCAATGGTTTTATAGAATGGCAAGGCACACTGTATACAATCAAAAAATGAATAATGAAAAAAATATATGTTTTATCTCCTACAAACTGGGAACAAAGCGTGACATATTAGCTATCATGTTTGACATGATAGGTAATATGTCAGATTGTTGATTGGTCCCTGCAAAACTCTACAATCTTATCCGGGGCCTACAGTCTCTCGCATAGGCCGCTTGGGTTGACTTTCATTGCCTTTTGTCCTTCAGAAAACTTTTGCGCATGTCCTTTCAGATCAGGTTCGGCTCAACGTCACCCGACAACGGAATAAACATGATACAAAGGCAGAAAACAATAGTCGTGGGCATGGCAGCACTACAAGGAATTTATTGTCACTCTTATAGCTTGATTATCAACTAACCTGTTCAAAAAGCAGAAACTTGTTTGAGCACATCGTCCATGCGTTGCTGCCGTGCACACTGAACACTGCCGGCGACAGTGCTTTGCTATATACTGTCTTCCCACGGCACTGTCCCACTATGGTTCCTTGTGCAGAGGTAGTCGATCCACGGGCGTGCTTCAAATTCAGCGGAATCTGTAGCACCGGCAAAATCAGGCAGGCGTGCGCTCCGTGCGTTTTCATGGAAGGAAGTGCGTACGACGAGTATCTGTTGGAAACGCAGAAACTTGTTCGAGCACATCGTTCATGCATTGCTTCCGTACCGGCACGCATGCACGATGACGATGAAATAATGGATGCGTAATTTAAAGGTGAAATGCGCGTGTAAGTAAAAGTTTGTGGTTGACATCTTACCTACAAAATGAGAAGTTTATCGTACTCTCTAAAGTATGTTGCCTCTTTTTAACAATGCATTATCCTCGTTTGTCTCAGGGTACCTGATTGGATACCATTGTTTTAAAGGCTACAGATCGTGACAATTCTATGCCCCGCCACGGTGGTCTAGTGGCTAAGGTACTCGGCTGCTGACCCGCAGGTCGCGGGATCAAATCCCGGCTGTGGCGGCTGCATTTCTGATGGAGGCGGAAATGTTGTAGGCCGGGTACTCAGATTTCGGTGCACGTTAAAGAACCCCAGGTGGTCGAAATTTCCGGAGCCCTCCACTACGGCGTCTCTCATAATCATATAGTGGTTTTGGGACGTTAAACCCCACAAATCAATCAATCAATCGTGACAATTCTATATCCACGTGTCCGAATTTGTCTTGAAACACTGATTATGAGTTTCTTTCACAGTACCATGAGAAGTGGCACAACGTGTCTAGCAATATTCGCAAAACAAGCAAACGAAAATGACTGAGTACTGCAGTAGCATTCGTCTGCATCCTCGGAATAAGTTAACGTTATTTGTACTTTATTATAGTGTGAAACAAGAATGTCTATAGTACTATACTTTAACCATAGACTCTCTTTAATTCATACTGAAAGTCATTGCGGTCTGGTGTTTTTCTTTCACTCAGATTTACAACCTTCAAAAGATCTGGAGTAAGCTCATGGGTACCATCACATTTTAGGACAGCCGTACCATTTTTCAGATTCATACTTTTCTGTTTTTAATGGCAGAGAGTCAAATAATAAAGTTTTGCAGAAGCCTGTTTTATTGGTGCATTCTTGGAGCTGATGAGGTTATAGTTTTCCATACTAAATACCAATCGTTTGGTGTCCTTTAGAAAAAGAGTCGTTTGAAATTCACTTCAAGTATGTTGGGTAAAAAAAAAGTGCAACTATTGATGATTTGATTTACAAATTATCCAACAAATGGCCACAATGCAAAAAGTGTAATTACCGATCATGTGATGCAGCTTAAAAATGAATAACATCCTCATAGTTGTGCAGGTAAAGCTGTGCAATGAACTAGAATCTTGTCGCTGCGATATAGCAAGTATACAGTGGCCGACAAACTAAAAATTGTAGAATTTCAAATTAATGCATTACAGCCGAAACCCTATACCATTAAATGTTATTGATGGTAATAAATTATTCTAGTTCATGACGTAGAATAATCTTTCATAAAGAAGCCTGTGAAGTTTTATCGAAATATATCACACAAATAAAACCTTGTGACTATTCGGGCACTTCAAAACAAAAAAATTCTGTTTTCAAAAAAAACAGAGACGTAGATTTTCAGTCGCGTTGTATGCATTGTTTTGAAATTTAAGGGGCAATAAAAATTACCAAGTTCACATTTGATACTTTCCTCGGCTGTCACAATTTTACTGTTTCGTGTTTCAGCCGCTCCTAGTGCTTGAAGCTCGTTTTTTCTCACTCGTTGACTGACGATTTGCATTCATCAAGCGAGCTTTGTTCCCGCTGAGACAAGCTACTCTACTGATGTAGCTAGAAGTAACCTCACCAGCATGCCTCAAGATATCCATCCTGCAACTATTTCCTTGCTGAACTGACAGATACTGTCTTCTAGTCAAAACAAAATAATTTTCGGGTCTCCATAACTATCTTTGAAACACGCAAACAAATCGTCCAACTCAAGCTTTTATTCAGATTTTTCTTTTTCCAGCTGCCAAATTTCCGAAAATATACCTTCTAGACAGCTATCTGCAGAGGCATCCTTCTCTTTGTTTAGTATGTTCATGTAAAAACCTCTCATGTGCTTGTATTGCGGTATGCCCACAGCTTTTTACTTTTACGACTGTGCGTTGAGGCCTTCGTCTCACTCGACCCTTAGCCATGTCTTGTTATTTTCTGTAAAGCAACAATATGGGAAACTGAAATGACGATCACATGGCTTCGTACAACAAACTAGTGTAGATTGAACACGGGGTCACTTTGTGTGCTCCCAGAAGGCAATTAGTGCAAGTAGGAATAAAAATTACCATTGCCCCAATCCTTGTTAAGATTACCGCAAAGAAACGTTGACGGGAAACGCTATGCTGCGTACCAGACGCGCTGAGAAGCAAGCGCAGCGCGGGGGTCGCTTGAGCATGCAATAAAGAAAGATGAACGAAGCGATCAACCAGGGCAACGCGGGTCTAGACAACATTCAACCGATTTCACTAACACCCAATTTCGTCAAATTGATCGAGAGAATATCAGATGCTCAGATAACTAAATTTGTTACTGGTATTAAAATATTATATCCCTGTCAAATTGGTGTTAGAACATGAATGTCTATCTATTGTGCTCACGTTAATTTGGAGAGCAGAATTCTGCTAACATGGCGACAGAAAGAGTAGGCAGCATCAGTTACACTAGATATTTTCAAAGCCTACAATAATGTCGAATTCAAAATTTTATTATGAAGGATGAGAGAGATTGGCTTGCCTGACTTTTTTATTGCGTGGACGACTGAGTTCTTCTTGGACAGGGAATTGTACTGTGTAAAGGGTGGGATATCATCAGAGAAATTCAGACAGACACGAGGTGTTCCCCAAGTAGCGGTTTTGTCCCCGCTACACTTTAATATATTGCTCAGCTCTATTCCTTGTCATCAAAGAGTGAACACATATGCTTACGTGGATGACATAGCATTATTTGCATCTGCGGATGACATTCAATCACTTTATACACTTTTACCAGGATACTTACCTACTTTGTAGTTTTGGATAAACAGCGTTAGCTTAACTCTTAATGTACAGAAATGTGCAGTTCTAGCGTTCTCTCCACAAGACAATATAAATATATCACCCTCCTTCCACCAAGCAGATATTCCACAAGTGCAAACACTGAAGCACCTCGGAATCATCTATGATGGAAAGCTACACTGGAGGATGCATATTGAACATACAGTGGCCAAAGCGTCACGTGCGTTAGGCCAAGTCAGATGGATTAGTAACAGTCGATGGAGCATGCGGACAGATGCCTTCATAATAATTTACCGGATGTACATGCGCCCTATATTAGAGTTTGGGTGTGCCTTATTTTCTGGCGCACTTGCATGGAAGATACGTACATTAGTTCTAATTGAGTGCCAAGCACTTCACTGGGGCCCGGGGTTAGCCAAATTTGTTGCAAACCATGTTCTATAGAAAGAATCCTGAATTACTTCTTTACTTATTAGATTCAAGTTGTTAACAATTCAAACATTCTCATGAGTCTATGACTCACCGATAAGACAAGAAGAATATATAGTTGTCGGTGATCCAGCTCTGTATTTATTATATCAAGGCCTCACTTTGATACCTCTCAGGTACTCATTATCAACAAGCTGTTGGACCCATTGCGGATAAGGCCTAATGATATATTGCCTATATGTGGCAGGTTCAGTGAATCAGCCAATTCTTGTGACGATATGTTTCTTAACAATGCGAAAAAACTGCCTAGTAATCTTCTGAATGAGATTTTTTAAGAGCGCCTAAACCAAATTGGTTCTACTGTTGTAATGGCCACTGAGGCTTCGCAGTGAGAAGAAAATGACAGGGGTGGGAATTTTTTCTACACAACTAGACTGGTCTTTTTCTCTTCGACTTGCTGATTACACCCATATATTTTTGGCCGAGTTCTCAGCTGTTATATTAGCCCTACGTAAAATTCTCTTGACCATTACTTCTCCGGCTATAGCTACAGATTCATTGTCGTTGTGTTAGGCACTAACTGTTTACGCAGATTTGAATATTCTAGATTATTGCAATTACTTGTTACTTATAATCTGCGAAACCTGCAATTAATTTGGATGCCGGGACACAAAGGAAGTGTATTCAATGAAGTTGCAGACTCTCTGGCGAAAGCTTCTCAGACAAGTACAGTTTTCTCTCTCCTTCCTGTTACGGCATTTTTTGCTGCGGCAAGGTTAAGAAAATATGCATTATATGTGTTTACTCCATGCCTCGATTCATCACTGGACTTTTTGCTCCTACAGTTCTATTGGAGCAGAAATAGTGTGCGGGAAGACGATCCAAAGTTGCAATAACAAGAATGCGTTGTAGTGTTCGAAATAACAAATCTAAATTTTTACGTGCACAGAGCAGGTTTGGCGGTCTCCCCTTATTGCTCATATTGCAACAACCTCGAAACTATTGAACACTTCTTGTTCAGCTGGTGACGTTTTTCGTTACGCAGAAAACGTATCAAAACTATGTTGCAGAAATGTGGTCTACCAATTACGTCAGCCGTTCTGCTATCTTTTGGGGCCTTGCGCTTGGACACTGGGACAGGAATGTTTTTAAAGTTGACGAAATGTTTATGTGCGACTCGAATAGATTTGGTAGGTGTATCAACTACTAACATTTTTTTTTATTCAGCCTTCCTAGTCAAAAGATTTTCAGTCTCTGGAAGATTACACAACAAAGTGTGACTTGAAATTGCAATTACTCATAATTAACGTTACATTTAAAATGTAATCTCCATATTATTTCAGATGTTACTAAATATAATAACAAATTAAGTATGTATGATCCGCCCAACTCATGGCCGATCCCCAGAGTGGGTAGGTGCCAATGATCCTATGAACATCATCATCATCATCGTCGTCATCACGCAGGCGTGTCTCGTCTCTGTCGAAACATATTGGAGCTGAAAACACGAAAGAAGACAGACATCCTCAGCATTAGGACGTTCTCAGAATGAACAAATTACACAGACATCGTGTCATTATTCGTGGTGCCACGACCAGTCTTCTGTCCGAAGCCACTGAGGTCCTCGTGCGAGACACATTACAGTCTTCCGCCAACTTGAAGGAAATCCTGACGGGCTCCGTGACAAACATTCAGCTCTCGCCGAACTGGATAAGCAGATTGCCGACGTTCTCGACGGGGAATAGTTTGGTGAAGAAGTTGGGGGTGCTCTAGGCTATCACGAGATGATCGTGAAAGCCATAAGCAGGCTTCGACCTGCTATGAACGTGTGTGGCAATAGCAGGGTTCTACCGTCCTCGAAGCCAACCATTTGAGGCATGCGGGTATGAGCGACGGATCAAACCACTCTGTGGGAGCTGCCCATTCGGACACTAAACCGCCAAACCCTCGTCGATCGCTGTAAGCTACGCGCACCATACTTGCGAACAGTGCAGCCGAAGCATCAAGTGCCCATCTTCAACGGTGAGAACCTAGGGGGCAGGTGTTCTGAGAGCATTACGAGCAACCATTCACATGCACCCCAATCTCACTAGCATCAAAAAGTTCCAGTACTTGAAGACGTACTCATCTAGCGCTGCGAAGCTGGCCCTTGAAGGAATACGTCTTGTAGAAAAGATTTACAGCTTTGCCGTCAAGGTGCTCACCGAAAGGTTTCGCCGAAAAGATGTCTTCATCAACGACCATATTGACAGCCTTGTAGCCATCGACCCAGTCATGAAATCAACGCATCTGTCAAGGCGGCGGGACCTGTACGAGCAGAAACAGTTCTGGTATAGCTGATTGGAGAGCCTTGGAATGCCTTCTTCAGAATAAGTGGTTGTTCTGCAACGAATTCTGATGCGCTCATTTCTAGAGGACCTGGTGATCTAGAACCAAAAGCGCATGAAAACCGAGACAGATGCCGCGGACTCTGTAGTTCAGTCGAGAGACGAGCAAGTGAAAGCAATCCGGAAGTTCCTTCAAGTTGAAGTTGACAAAAAAGAGGAGCGTCGTGCGTCACGCGAGAAACCACTTCATCAAGTCCGTCACCGAACCGTAACAATACCGCGAACACAATGACACCACCTTGTTTGCCGTCCGCATTAGCACTGGCAGTATGGTCATCATCGGCAGGTTCGAATTCAAGGCGCTGAACAGACTATAAGTCCCCTCTGTGGCATTTCTGGACACATTACGCGTGATTGTCGGCTCACGCTGTCGAGTCAGCAGAGGAAAAGTGTCAACGTCTTTCAAGCAACAGCAGCTACTTCAGGTGCGGGAAGAACAGTCACATTGCTCGAAGTTGCCAAACCGCACCCTGGCTTAAGTGCGATCGATATTCCAGGCGTCATATCTCTGCTCTGTGCGAGATCTGGGGCCAAAGAGGAACTGACAGTCCACAGTTCACTGCTACTGAACCCCTAGGAGGGATCTCACAGCGAGAAAAGCACGTAATAACTGCTCCTGCAAGCAGCGCGCACTCGTTGTCTGTGTTGCTCCAAACAGCCACAGTTTGGGCATTCGGAACCGGGGGGCAAATACCAGTCTGACTGCTGCTTCACCCAGGCAGCGAACCAACATTCATCCGTAAAGACTTATCGCAAGCAGCTTCGCCTATCTTGCACTGACACCGAAGAGGTGGATGTCTTTAAATTTGGCGGGTCAAATAATCTACGACATTCCTAGCGCCGAAGGGTGAAGGCCAAACTCTGTAGACGTATGGAGCCTATCCACGTTGATCTTAAAGCTCTCGAGGTACCAGACAGCTGCACCGTAAATGGGCCCACGTTAGAAGCGTTATCGCTATAATGCGTAACCGCAGTCTGGTATTTGCTGATGCACCTCAAGGGGAACAACCGCAAGACTCTATGATAACCATTTTATCGGCTCAGACCAATACTGGAGGGTAGCGACCGTGTGGTTCCAGTATTTCACCGACTTTCTGTGCGCTGTTGAGACCATCTTTTGCTGGGTCATTCAAGGAGTGGGTGCTAACGCCAGCTAGTTGGTTGTCCTCGCGTGCATCAGTGCCACTTTCTTGTTCCTGGCTGTTCCGACAAGTGGTATCCTGAAGTCTTACCTAAAAAACCCATCAGATGCCTGCGCTTGGGACACTCCTGTTATGACTGATGAATAGACGACGTCAGCAAGCACCCAGCACTCATCCACTTTCGTAGCACAGTACGCAGGAGTACAGGTTGCTACGAGATACCACGGATGATCAAAACACCTGGTCTCACCCTCGTGTACAAAACCTGTGGGTGAAACCAGGCTTCTGCGTCAGCTTCAGTGGTTCCAGCATCATCCAGAAATTCTGCTGGAATACCATGCCATCATCAGTGAGTACTTTTAAAAAGGACATGCGGTGAATGTAGCACCGTTAGCACCTCTTGGACACACCGTTTACTGCGTGCCTCATTATGCAGTAGTTCTGACAATAGGGCTGTGAGTAAAAAGGTCCATGTAGTATTGGACGCCTCGTCGCACGAATACGGTGAAGCGTCTTCATATGACATGCTTGATAAAGGCATAAGTCCTGAAATCCTGCCGTTGCTCTTGCAGTTTAGGGAGCCGCAAATTCGTTTTCAGGGCTGACATCCGAAAGGCATTCCTTCGGATATGCATCCGACCGGAAGACAGAGATGCGCTTCGTTTCCTGTGAGTTCACCAACTCTCGTCCTCTGACCATCCCGTCCCGACAATCGTCAAGTGGCGCATGACCCGGTTCCGTACTGAGCGTCTTCTAGCCCGTTTTTGCTCTCAGCAATGCTGCAGCACCACCTCAAACATGGAAGGCGAAATGCCCGTACACCACAACCCGTCTGCTGCGGTCATTCTACGTTGACGACTTAGTCATGGATGCGTCTTCCGAAGAGGAGGCGTCGAAGATTTACTGGAAGTGGAATGCTAACGTAACCGACGCCGCAATATGATCGCGAAAGTGGTGCTTCAACTCCCGCATTCTATGCGTCTAGATTTTGAAGGACGGCCTATCACTCAAGAATGTTACTGAACAGAGCTCCAAGTCCAAGGTGCTTGGTCTACCTTGGGATCTCTCATCCAACCACACCATCATCACTTCACAAGCCGTATTCGAATTCATTGCAACCCAACCATCGACGAAGCGAACCGTTTGCAAGCCTTTGTAAACGTTCGTGAAATGAAGCGATGAAGCCTTGTGGGACTCTTCGTCCCGCTAGGCTTCATCGCTCAATTTCACGTGACAGCGCAAATCCTGTTCCAGTGGCTATGCCGACAAGAAAACAACAGGGACGAGCCTCTTCCCCTTGACATTGAGGAATATGTCTACTATTCGCATTCTACGTTATTTTGCAGTTGCATCGCAAGAGGATGGACGCACTACGTACACTTGTTTGCTGAGGCCAGCCCTCATGCGTATGGAGTCGCCGTGTTTGTGTGCCAACCACCCTAAGACGGATGTTTTACCGTGCAACAGCTCATGAGGAAGTCTCGCCTTGCACCATTGGAGAGAATTACTCTGCATCGTTTACAGCTTCTTGCGTGTCTTTTAGCGGTGACGTTATAGCATTACATCTAGAAAATGACAGAGTTGTCCTCCTGGGTCACCTCCTTCTGTATGGATTCAATGATTGCACTACATAGGGTTTCTGACATTGCCAACCAATTTGAGACCTTCGTAATGAACACTGTGCAAGAGATTTAGACTTTGACTCGAGGCTGCACTTGGCGGCACTGCGCGAGCACAGACAATCCCGCAGATATTTCAACGCGCTGAATATCCGCAGCGTTCTAATATAAGAGTCGAAGTAATAGAATGGACTTACTTGGTTGGCCAAACCAGAAGTCATCGGGCCTCTGAATCCTCGTCCTGCGCTGACGGTGCAGAATCTCAACAGCAAACCGACGGCCGTGTGCCCTACTACAGTCTCAGCTCAAGCCATGCATCCACCGACACCACTGCACCACCTAAAGAAGTGCAGCTCACTCTCCAGGTTCCTGAGAGTAACCCCTGGATTTTTAGGTTCGTTTTCAACGTCTCCAGAAACCAGTCATCCTTCTCTTGGCTCCTAACGCCCCTGGAAAAAGATCATGCAGAGCTATACCGGCTCCAATTTGTCTATAAAACCGCCTTTCCAGCAGAGGTCGCCGCATGCCATGCGGGCCAGCCTTTGCCCTCAGGTTGCAGTGTTCTGACACTAAGGCCGGATACTGAATAGGACGGTTTGCTGAGAGTTGCAGGCCACTTACAGGTACTTGATGGACCAGAGGAATTTAAACGCCTAATCCTACTGCCAAACAACTGCGCATTTACCAGCTCCTGATGTGGGCGACGCATGTCAATCTTCTACACGCCGGCGTTCAAGTTATGCTGCAGGCCTTACGATCAAGGTATTGTATTTTAAATGACAGACAAATCGCTAAAAGGGTGCTTCAGTCGTGCCTGCTGCGTGATCGCTGACGTTTGCGTCCAGCGTTATCTTAGTTGAACCATTGCCAAAAGACCGCATAGCGGATGCGTCACTATTTGATGTCGTGGGAATAGACTTGCGGCCAACTGTGCTACTGCTCTACTCAATATTTGGCGAAATTTTCTATTGCCGTTTCTCGCTGTGCGGTGACATGGACGGTTCACTTAGAATTAATCTCGAACATGACAGCTCAATAATTTCTCCTTGCCTTTCGCCGATTTACGTCTAGAAGGGGCGTCCCATCTACCGTTTATTCGGATAACGCCAACACCTTCCGTAGCTGTTGCAAGCAACTTCAATTACTTCTCAGCAAGACCGTGCCAAACCAATCAACTACTCACCGAATTTACTGGAAGTTCACCGCCGAACGAGCCCCATGGTGGGGAGGTTTCTGGGAGCCAGTCATATGGACAATTAAGGATGCGCTCAAGCGCTGCATAGGAAGAAGAAGCCCCAGCTACGAAGAGCTGCTCCTGTGCTGGCGGAGGTGGAAGCGATCGTCCACTGCCACCCTCTGACCTAAGTCTGCGAGGGCGCCGAGGATGCAGCGGCACTGACGCCATCACATTTCTTGACAGGCAAGCGTGTTGTGGGATCACCAGCAAGCACATGCGCCCGTTTACCTAGTTCTACCGCACATGAATTGCGAAAGAGGGGTAAGATACTCAGACACGTTTCTGCATCGATTGTGCACAAGGTGGAAGAAGAAATATTTACTTCTCCTGCGCTCCGCCCATTACTCCCAGCTGTCATCTTCGTCCTAGCTGCACGTCGGTAACTTAGTGGTTGTTAGGGACGACAACGTTCCAGCGCTGCAGTAGAAGCTCGGCAGAGTAGTCGAGGCTTTCCCACGCAGGAAAGGCCTCGAGAGGTACTTTAAGGTCGCCTTCCCCAACAGCCAGCAAGTTCGACTGATATGCGGGGTTTAACGTCCCAAAACCACCATATGATAAAGAGAGACGCCGTAGTGGAGTACTCAGGAAGTTTTGACCACCTGGGGTTTTTAACTTGCGCTCAAATCTGAGCACACGGACCTACAACATTTCTGCCTCCACTGCAAATGCAGCTGACGCAGCTGGGATTTAATCCGGCGAACCTTCGGGTTAGCAGCCGAGTACCTTAGCCACTAGACCACCCACAATGGCGCAGCCGGCAAGTTCATCGTGCCACTCAACGGTAGTACACTTTCGAGGCAAGTGACGACGCCACGGCCCCGGGAGGATGTTAAGCAGTCAGCACATTAACTCTATGATGTGTTTAACACAGGTAAACGTAGGCGAGAAATGCTATGCTGCGCACCATACGCGCGAAGAAGTGAACGTAGCGCGGGTCGGCACGTGAGCACGCAACAAAAAAAACAAGAACTAAGCGTTCAGCAAGGACAACGTGGATGTCAGTCTTGTCTTTGTCGCAACGATTCTAGTAGGCTGTAGCAAACTTCCCTACCACCTGGTCCAAATGTCTCTGGTGAATTTGAGTGAAAATATCAGTTTGACTTACTAACGATAATGCAGCTTTTGTTTTCGCAAGCATCAGTTTTACTTTCAGGAAGAACAAAACCACATAAATACGTCATTTTTTCTAAGCACGTCTTTTGAATCTATACATAGTACAAGTAATAATCGCATTAAAAATGTTTTTCAAGGGTGCCAACATTCCTTAACTAATTCAGTATATACCAAGATGTGTATATAAAAAGTTTCCAGGATGTACGTGCTGTACTCAAACTCTTTCAGCATGGTGGAAACGCTAACCAACCGCCAATTCTTCTTTTTTTTCCTCATAAAATATGGAGCCCCACATGTCGAAATTTAAAATAGCACATATTTTAGAGCATTTGGCAACTTCACAGAAACGACGCGTCTTCTTTTGGCCTTTGATGTCACATAATACGTCTGCTATTTTCGGCCACCATCGTCCACAAGGCGCGCTAGAGGCTGCACCCATAATATTTTTACAGATATCAAAGTATGTGCTGTTCCTACCATGTTGACAGTGCAAGAAGGCGTGTTGTATGAGTAGCTAACGCTAAGTACTATAGAAATTACGAGCTGTACCTTAGCTGAAAGCGACCAGTAGACCCATAATGCATGGGGGTTACCTAAGGTGACTACCTTATATGTTTTAAGCTAACGTTGCGATTTTTTAAACTTCAAAGCATTATTAGAGTGAACTTCAGCGACCTTGAGCGTTTCTATATATGTGTCTGTTTAGCCGCCTATGACTTTTAGCTCTCCTGGCCGTTTCGATAACGGTATCAATACAAAACTTGGTATTACATAATATGACTGCATGACATGCATGAGTGACTAGTCATAACATGAAATTATGACGTGTATGTCATCAATTTCACGATTTACATTACATAGCTTTGTTGCTCTTGCGGTGCTTTCATTCACAGTGCATGTTGAAAAAGTGGTATAGTACGACATGACTACCTGGCGAACACAAGCGACAGACCCTATCAAGAAAATCCTGACATGCGTGTCACGTAACAGCACGACTACATGCGACGCTCATGATGCGCTCGCGGTGGTTTCATTAGTTCGCATGAACCAAATTTGGTATCACGTGGCACGAACGTCGACATAGGAATGTGACAGGTCCAAACATGATAGTCATGATATGCGTGCCATGTAAAATATGATTACATGCTATGGTGATAGCGCGCTCACGGCCGTTTTGCTAGGTCCACAGATACTAAATTTGGCATCACGTGACCTAAGTAGACGACCAAGGTAAACGACACGTCCCAAAGATAATAATCATAATACACGTGTCATGTAAGGCATGGCTACATGTTACGCTCATAGCGTGCTCGCAGTCGTTTCACTAGTTCCACATATATCAAATTTGTTATTACGTGATGTGAATAAACGGCAAATGTAAGTGACAGGTCCAAACATGGTAACCATGATAAGCATGTCATTTAAAACATGACTAGATGCTACGCTCATAGCCCACTCGCGGCTGTTTCGCTAGCTCAACGTACACCAAAGTTAGTATTACGTGGCGTGAACAGAAGACGAAGGTGAATTACACGACCAAACATGATAATCATGGCATGCATTTCATGTAAGATTTGACCTCACACAACGCTCAGAGAACGCACGTGGCCGTTACGCTAGCTCCACTTGCACAAAATTTGGCATGAGATGACGGGAATTTATGGCGATGGTAAATGACATGTCCAAATATAATAATATTACATGGAAGTCATGTATAGCATAATTTACTTCCACCTCGTAACGACGTGCTGCTTTTAAAGAGACATATAAACCTTCCTCATTCGTTCTTCGCATAAGATTCATTGTACTGTAGGTGGGCTTTCCGATTTTTTTTGGTTTCTTGCATATATGTTGGTAACTTCAAAAGACTTTTTCTATTTTTCAATCGAACTCTGTTTCATGCCCCGAATGGAAGTATTTGCATGTGAGAGTAATGAGAGAGTGTGTATAAAAGAGGTGAACGATGTTGAATGTGCCAGTTACCTGTACCTAAAAACGTGGGTAACGAGTTAGAGCACTAGGTACTTTACTATGGTTGAGCATAAAGCCGTTCCGTGGGCGTCAGACTTAATCTGACTTTGTATTGAGAAATGCACTATATAAGGAGTAACCACTCGAGCCTTTCGCGGGTCAGCGAGAAAGAGTCTCACCAGCCACTAGATGGCGTGCCATTGCTCGCTTCTACTACTTTAAAAGACATGTAAATGCTTCCTCAGAAGGGCACTGAAAACCCATGTTTGTCTTTAAATTTTCGTGACAAAAAGCTTTACTGATTTGTGCAATTTTTTTATATCCGCCCTACATCATGTCTCGCTGATGACGTTTAATGCTTTGTCATAAGAATGAGTAAGGTGTGGCTAAAAAAAATGGCAGCATATCCACGGAGTGAATGATGGAGAGTGGGGCGAAGCATTCGTCCGTGCATTCGTGCTTGCTTCCGTCCGTCCATGCGTCCGTCTGTGTGACCGTCCATGCGTCAATCCACCCATCCGTGCGCGCGCCTGTTCGTGCGTCCGTCCCTGCGTTCGTCCATGCATCCGCCCCAGCGTCCATTCATGCGTCCTTCCATGCATCTGTCTGTGTGTCTGTTCGACTATCTATTAAACAGTCCAAGTACCACCATCTCGTATCTTTTTATCATATTTTCGATGGATGGATGGATGGATGGATGGATGGATGGATGGATGGATGGATGGATGGATGGATGTGTAGCGGCGAGAGAAGAGGAGACGTGAGATGACGTCGAAGGCGGCCGATGGGGCCGTGCCGATCTCGCCACTTTATTGCAGGCCTGAAGCGAAGCCACGTCGGCTACCAGCGTCCGCCACGCCAGGCGTGTCAGCTCGTTCTCCTCTTCTCTCGCCGCTACAGAGGACACGCTGGCGTGGCGGACGCTGGTAGCCGACGTGGCTCCGCTTCAGGCCTGCAATAAAGTGGCGAGATCAGCACGGCCCCATCGGCCGCCTTCGACGTCTTCTCACGTCTCCTCTTCTCCCGCCGCTACATATGGATGGATGGATGGATGGATGGATGGATGGATGGATGGATGGATGGATGGATGGATGGATGGATGGATGGATGGATATGACTGCACTCTTTAGATCAGGCGGTGGCTAGCGCCACAAAGCCGTAATACTTGATAAACCAAAAAGTAGATTTATTTTTTCCTTTAAATAACGAGGTTGAGGATTCGTACTTTGCAGTGAAGGGTTTCATTTTCACTCGTGCCTTGACTATAGCCACCAATCTGATAAGCTCCCTCTAGTTCATTCTACCCGCCTAAAGTTTATTTTGCCCTCACTGTCCCTAAACCCAAGTGCTTTGAAAAACTCTGCGCCTTCAACGTTAACTACAGGGTGAAGCCTTTTACAGAACATTATCAAGTGTTCGGCAGTTTCTTCTGCCTCTCCACACACACTGCATACTGTGCCTACCCCTTCAAATTTGGCCCGATATGTCCTTGTTCGCAGTACTCCCGTCCTAGCCTCAAACATAGAGAACTATTCCGAGAATTATCATAGATCCTCTTCTTGGCAATTTTCTGCTTAAACATTTGATAGATCTCTAGTGCGGACTTCTTAATCATGCCAATTTTCCACATGTCAACTCAGCTTCCTTCACCTTCTTCTTAACCGATAATTCTTTTCGGTTCGGCCCCCTGCTGTTTTCTAAGTATTTACCAGTCAATTTTCTGGTTCGCTTCCTCCATTTTGTATCGACATTCTTCATGTACAAGTAGCTGAAAACCTTCTTGCGCAACGCTCCTCCCCCATTCCTCTCTATCGCTTCTATAATTTTATCTTGCTGCTAGCTTCCCTGCCCTCAAATGATGTCCATCCCATATCACCTTGTACTCCCTGATTTGGTGTATTCCCGTGAGCTCCTAAGGCAAGCCTACCTATTCCACGTTTGCTTAATTTCTAATCTTGCTTAAACTTCTGATCTCATGCACAAGACTGCATTGCCGAACGTCAAACCAGGAACCATGACCCCTCTCCATATCCCTCTTACAACATCATACCTATTGTAATTCCACAGTGCCCTGTTTTTCATCACCGCCGCATTCCTGTTACCTTTATTCGTGACGTATGTTTCGTGTTCCCTTAGGTAGTCGGTCCCATTGCTTATCCACACGCCCAGATGTGTGAATTTATCTGTTATCTCTAGCGTGAACTCCTGTATTATAAGCTCACTATCTTCATTATCATTTAAAATCATGACGGCTGTTTTTACTTACTGATTCTGAAATGTAACTTATCTCCCTCCTTACCGCAGACGTACACCAACCTCTGCAAATCTTCCTTGTTGTCGGCCATCAGCACTATATCATCTGCGTACATTGCCTGTGCATTGCCTGTGCATTGAGTTTTCCTTGTTTGACGAATGAGCGAATGAAGCCCAGTTCACTTTTCTCTAATTTGGCCTCTCATCCTTGCCGGTACATCATGAAAAATAAGGGTGACAGAGTACACCCTACCTAAGCCCCCGTTTTATCTCTGCAGACTTGGATACCTGTTTTTCCCGCTTTATAGCTACCTTGTTACTTTTATAGATATCCTTTAAAGATTAGTGACTACATCTTCAACGCCTAGTGTGTCCAGTATTCCCCACCATTCCTCTTGAACCACGCTATCGTAGGCTTCCTTGATATCCAAAAATGCTGGCCACAGGGGACTGTGTTAATTTTCGGCTATTTCGATGCACAGCGTCAGTGAGAACAGATTGTCTTCCAACCTGCTGTGTTTCCGAAACCCATTCTGCAGTTTCCCCAGCACCCCCTCATCCTCTATTCATGCCTGCAGTCTTTTCTTTATAATCGGCATTGCCAGCATGTAGACCACTGATGTCACTGTGATAGGACGGTAGCTGTTTATGTCAGCTTTGTCCCCTTTTCCTTTATAGATCATGCTCATCCTGCTTAGTTTCCATCCATCGGGAACTTCTCCATGGACTATTTTTGTGTTCACTGCCTCTCTCAAAGCCTGCTTAGACTTCGGAACTAATGTATTTATCAGGCAGCGTAACTGGAATGCCATCTGGGCTTGTTGATGTACTACTGGGAACCCTTTTCTAAGCCCTTTCCCACTGTCGTTGTGAAAATGGAGCCATTGCACCACTTGATTCATCTTTGTCTATCGTGGTGCCTAAAGCACTTCTTTGTTGAAACTTTTCTGTCCCCCTTGTTCCTATATATTGCATAGCTTCGTCCCCTTCAAGTCTAGCGCTTCGAGCTGTAGTTATAAACCTCTGCTCTAGGCTCGTCTCATTCCGTAGGGAGTTTTGTTGGTTCCAAAATTTCGCAGCTGCCTTTCTATCTTTTTATGTACTTCTGCCAGCCACTGAGCTCCCTTTCTTTTAATCTTTTCATTGATCAGAAAAAAATGCATTTCTTCTACAGCTTAGAAGAATTTTCCATTTTCTATCAACGTCATCTGCCGGTTGACCCCGTTGCTTAGCATGCCTGTGTTTCCTAGAGACTTCCTGACGTTTTGCTATGGTTCTCTGAACTTCCTCATCCCAACAACTTTTGAGTTTGTGTCTTCTTTTCCGGGATGACTTGTTACGTGCCTTAGCAAGTTCTAGCTCAAACAGTCTAATTAGATTCGTGTATGTCAACACTGTTTTATTATCCTCAGTGATTACTTTTTCAATTTGTTTTGAGGCTATTTCAATCTGCCTTCCTGAATAAAAATTTTGCTGTAGTTGCTCATCTTGTCTTCTTCCCACTTTCACTGCTCTTCCAAAACTTAGCTCGATACGTTTGTGATCACTACCCACACTTCTGGAACCACCTTCGTCTATGTGCATACCCCTGAGCTTATCATACATCCTATGTTACATCAGTGCGTAATCTATCGTCGACTGCAGCCTTCCTACCTCCCATGTTATTTGCCCTTCACACTTCTCGGTACTGTTGCAAATGATAAAATCAAGCATTTCACATATATCCATGATCATTTTGCCTGTCGGGTCGGTATACCCATCTATATCTTCTATGTGAGCATTCATGTCTCCTAGTATAATTATCTCGCGCTCTCCTCCTAACTCCAGAGTGTCATTTGATATACAATACACCATTGCCTCGTTTTCCTCTCTGGCCTTTGCTCCCGTTCTTATGTACACAAAACTAAGGAGTGTCATTTGCTCTGCCACTTTCCCTTTCAGCCATAAATGCTCCTTGCACTCCTGCTTGACCCTTTGCCGGTCTGTGCTTTTATGAATGAATGCCGCAATACCACCCCCTTTCTGCTGCCTTCTGTTCTGTTACAATATTCCCACGCGTAGTCTGCATTGTTAGTAGGTTGTTCCATGTCCCTGAGTTGTGTTTCTACAAAACCGTATACTATCGGCCTCTCCTCCTTTATCTCTTCCCACTTCAGCCTGTTTCTAAAACCGTGCATTTTAATATACCCTATGTCTGAATTGGCTCGGCGCTCGTGGCTACGTCTATTTCTGCCCCGGACTCTACCTATCTTAGATACTGGTGCCACTTTGGAATCGTATCTGTCCATACCACCTGTCAAAGAGTCTCCCTGGTCGTTTTCCTTGTTACTAGCTATCCTGCACCCCGAAGGGCGCGCTTGCCCCCAAAAAAGCTACTGGGCGTCCTGCAAGTCGCCAACCCACCGCATGGTCTAGCCGCCCACCAAAGTGAATCCTGTCTCATTGAAAACCACCCCACCTATGCACCTTTCTGTTTATTTCCACCACCTCAAAGCCTTTTTTTCGGCTCATCAGTATTATCTCTTAGTTTAAGTTGACAACCGCTCTTTGCAGGTTGAAATCACGCACCGGTACCTTCGATATCGTACATATCACTACCTGTACCTGAGGAGAAGTGGCGCGCATGTCATCGACGCCTTTAGCCAGTGTGGTTGCTAGTCCTGCTGGATCTTCATTTAAGACATCGTTTAAACCACCAGAAATTATCGCGAGGTTTCGTCTATCAGCTGTAGTTTTGAGTTTTGCGCTCGCTTGCGACATGACTGCTTCCAGCTTGCGTCCTGGGAACTCCCCTACTGTAACCCTCTTGTCACCTCTTACCCTCTCTTTGATGGCTTCTGTGCATCAATTTAAATTCGAGTCCCAGGCAATTATCACATGCTGTGACTTTTTAACTGGAGCGTCCTGTAACCCTCTTGTCACCTCTTACCCTCTCTTTGATGGCTTCTGTGCATCAATTTAAATTCGAGTCCCAGGCAATTATCACATGCTGTGACTTTTTAACTGGAGCGTCCTGCACCTTGGGGTTACTTGCACCTGTGACGCCGGCTGCTTTGTCCCCTCCCAGCCCCACCACTACTTCGCTGAAGGCTGGGTCTTGCGACAACTGAACCGGCTTAAACAGTTTTTTTTCGAACTTGCTTGATCTTTTTTCTCCGCAGCTCTGGTTACCGGTTCCCTTCTGTTCTCCCGTAGGCCGCTCCCCTGTTCCCCTTGGCTCGTGATTTTTGGTGGACTTCAGCCTTTCTCCCATTGCGCTCGTTTTCTCTTGCTCTGTCACCAACGCAATCTCGAGTTCGGTGATTCTCATCAGCAGGTCACTCTGGGCAATCATGATTTTCTCCATTTTTTTCTTGATCTCACATTGCCTACAAGCCGCGTCAGCCTCTTCCCCTTCCGTTTCTACTCTTGGGTTCACTTTCAAAGCCACCCCACATCCTGAACACTTTACAGTCTTTTTAACCAT
This sequence comes from Rhipicephalus annulatus, assembly GCA_013436015.1. Classification (NCBI taxonomy): domain Eukaryota; kingdom Metazoa; phylum Arthropoda; class Arachnida; order Ixodida; family Ixodidae; genus Rhipicephalus; species Rhipicephalus annulatus. Next base: position 38,370 of record WOVY01007566.1, read on the forward strand.
GTCTTTCCGACACCGATTCTCCCTATGACTTGTCTCACTCGATAACTACAAAACTCAAGCCCTGCCCTACGAAAAACAGAAAGTCTAAGCTCTCCTACAAAAATTTGCGTGTTCAATGCACGTGCACGTCCCCCGCGGGGTGGCAAAAAAAAGAAAAGAACACACACACAAAAACAAAAAATCAAACACACACACGCACAATTTAATAAATACCTGGTGACTGACCCCCGAAAAAGTCGTACAATAAAATAAGTGCTACAGGTTTTTATCTGCTGCCTTATAATTATAAAGACAAGCTCAAAACATGCAAAACAATTTATCTGCGCAGTTGATAAAGAGCGCTCAAAAAACTCGTCCATCCACCGTGACAGTCCGAAACGAACTCCTGATATAGAAGCACCCCATATAGAAGCACCGCCATACAGCGGACATTCTCACAACTAAATGACAGGTGGCACACTGACACTTTCTTACGGCTTGCGCTTCGGGTCAACTTCTCACCTTTAGCCACCTCGAGTTCATGGTATATATTAGTTCACTGTATTCATGGTACTGCGGCTGTATTCAAGGCACTACTGACTGAACTTCACATCACAGGTGAAGGTGAAGGACTTTACATCACAGGTGCTGGGGCTACCAGGATTTCTGCGTTGAATCACATATCTCCAAATGATTCTAATCAAAACAATTCGCATATGTGTACATTGTTTCTTCGAATTCATTTTATCTTACTCTACCTCTATTCAGTCCCTATTTTTTCACCCTTGTGGCAGAATAGGAAACCGGTTCTTCTTTCAGGTTCACCTTCCTGCATTTCTCATTAAATTTTTCCACACTGTCTGAGAACTGCTTGCCTCTTGGTTTAAGCGGTGTAAGATGATATTACAGGGAAATTGGTTTTAGATGCGGAAGCATCTTATACTCGCGCCTTGTAGTGCGCCGTCCGCGCCATCCGCACCGCTTCTCGAACATTCGACAGCTGACGCGCGCGCATGCGCCGTCGCGCCGTCGCCCACCATCTGTGCCGCGCGCGCTTCTCCTTCGAGAACATTCGACAGCTGACAGCGCATGCGCCGTCGCGCCGTCGCCATCTGTGCCGCGCGCGCGCTTCTCCTTCGAGAACATTCGACAGCTGACAGCGCATGCGCCGTCACGCTCTATATATACTCAAGGTCGGCGCTCGCTCGCTCAGTTGCCGCTCGTCCGTTGGTTTGTACGGCGCGTCGACGTCCGAAGTCGCCGTGAAATGAATGCCAACGAATCCACAAACAGAATGATCGACGTCCCTAAGCCATCGTCCTCAAAGTTCGTCGCAATAAATAAAACACCGCCCTTTCGCATACGTGCCGTACGTGTTCACTCATTTAACACCCCATTTCACAACCGCGTTAACCAATTTAGCCATCGACCCAAGTAAGTCGCAATTTAACACCCGTTAACCAATTTCCGCATCCTCTTCAGTGTTCTCCCGAGGGAAGCTGCGGGCAATTTTTTTACCTAAAAATCCAAGCGTGTAACATTATTATGAAGGATGAAGACAGTTAGGTGTCATTTTTATAATTTGTAAGCTACAAATTTTTCGAAGCCAGGTGTCGTTTTCTTTCAAGCATTATTTAGCTATGAGCTCGATGTAAAAAAATATTGCCGCCACTTGCCTGAAGGAAATTCCGAGGAAACACGAATGCAATTTTTGCGCCGAGAACACACAGCGTAGTAATTTTAATGACGTATATTGTTGACGAGACGAGGATTTGTGCCGTAACCATGTGTTTACAAATTAATCAGCCAGCGAACGGTAGAAAGTGAGGAGCGCGCTTCCCTCCATTTATATATACGTCTGAGCTAGAGGACTGGAGAAGAGGGAGCAGGGAGAACAGAGGGTGAATGGCGAGAAAAAAAGTGGCGAAACACTGCACCTATTCTCTCCTGCATTGTCTCCACAGACATAGAAGCCACAGGAGCCCCCTCACACACCAGTGCGTGCTCCATGTCTCCACTTACTCCCCGGATCTCCGCCTGCACCACCTGCTCCAATTGTTAGGAGGGAAGGTAAGCGTGCGCACCCGCAGCTCTTGCTATGGGAGAGAGAGCGAGACCACAGAGATAACACCTGCTGGTGTGCGGACACCGACAGATGCCCGACAATTCTCGACTGAGAAACGCATTCGCAATAAAAAAAGGGCACTCACTCGCTCGACTTCGTGCCGACCATTTCTGCCCTCGCGATCTCCGACGACAGCGCTGCTCTGGCCGACTGGGCTCGTCCTACGCCGCCTCCTGACGCCGACATGAGCTCTCGCTGAGTGGTGCCCCTTCGTCGGACTCCTGCTGCCAAGTCCATCAGTCCTATCTTCTCTTACTTCCGTCACTCGCTGTCCCTGTGCCTCGCTCTCTCCTTCCTCTCCTTATATATACATTTTAATCCTACCCTCTTAATTTCTCCTTACCCCCATTCCTTGTGGGATTTTATTGAGGTGCCGCACCTAATGCAGACAGTTACGGCGTTCACGTTTATCTTTTTTCACTATAGGAACCACATAATGAACCAAAAATGAAAAGTTCGAGGCACGTAATAATGCTCTCTCTTGCTTCCCGGCTTACATTCTTTACCAAGGTCAATGTTGTCTTTTTACACTGAAGGCTAATATGAGATCACCACTCGGGTAACGCTCAGTTGTCCGCCGCCGTCGCCACGGCCGGTGTCCGCCACCACATCCCACAAAATTAAAATAAAACACTTAGCGCCAATGAATTGGGGCTCCAACCCAGGTCCGCTGGATGAAAGCCCTGTTTTTTATCACTGCGTTACGCCGGTGCTAGCAATTTGTTGTCGAACTTCCTTTTGGCAGGCTCGATGTCAGGAAATCAAGCACGTTATAAAGAGTTTTAAAACAGCGGAAGAACAACTAGTCATCGCACAATGTGAATATCGCAATAAGTGCCCTGTTCAATACTTCAACCCATCGCAAAAGCTTGTTCTTGTTTCCCTCTTAAGTGTGGCGCATACCCACTTTAGTCATATTTCTTCGTCGTCGACAGCCACTGCGTGAACTACTGGCACAAAATTGCTTCCAAGTGTTCAGAAGATACCAGAGTTCTCAGAAGATTTCCTAAAAATAGCATAGCGAATGCCAGCCACTAACCAATTATGTTTAATATTTATACCCCAGTGGGTATCAAGCAAGTGTGTTTGCAGTGTTTACCCAATGAGTGTTTTGAAAGGCTCTGAAAGGCGGCTCTTCTAGCTTTTGCTGTGACTGTGCGGCACCTTTCACGCAGGCGTGGGGTTTTTTTTGTCAGAATTTTTTTCTTTTCGTGCTCTCGTAAACTTTTTCTTTATACTCTCCAAACCTTCACAAAATAGCAGCTTTCAAATTGCGCCTGCTTAGTGTTCGGGACCGCTTATTACTCATGAAATCAGGAGAGATTTCAAGCGCCACCAACAAGCTGCTACGGCCACAAGCAAGCAAGCAGTTGTCGATGGTGCATTCTCAAAAACTCCAGATCTTCCTTCGTTGGCATTCTTCATCTTTGTGTTTTCTTTCAGCTTCACAGAACAAAGTTTTCAAATAACACAGGTCATCCGCATGTTCAAAAAGTAGATGCATCTCTTGTCTCCTGCTTGAGGGCTTTCTTTCCACTATTGTTTCCAACTGTAAATACCTAGCTTCAGTGGATTTCTTTTATCTCATTTTTTTTCTTTGTTGGGGGTGGTGGTGGTATCTTTATCACTCTTGATGTCTAACACGCGTCCCATCTTTTTAGAGCAGTGAGACTGCCCCGACCTTATAAACCAAGAGTCCTATTCGGGCCCTTAAATTCTCGCATTGCAATCATTTCTGCTGTCCATCCTCGGATAGTGCATTTTTATTTAAGTATATTTTGCAGTTTTAGGAGCGGAGCTATTTAAGGGCCTGACTGTCCGCTTATGAATATGAATAAGCGTGACCACGCTCACAGTAAATCCCTCAATACTTAGCATAGCAATAGTAGCACTACTCAAAACTGGGTTATAACAAACTAAAAAGGTCTGAAGTATTAGAGTGAATAGAGCTACCAACTAGTCGCATCAATCAACTTAAAATTACGATAAATGATTGGGCATTCTACCGCTGACTCTCATGCTGCAGAAGATGTGGCACCGCCACCTCTACAAAAGCCCGATTGGTCATTCCAGCGGTGTTTTCACGCTTATTGTCGCCAACCAACCTGACATACCTAGCTGCAGACGACGCTTATCTGAACTGCCGTAACAAGCAGCAATTCAAAAAAACAGCAGAAGTTAGCGCGAATATGTCACACTACGAGTTTGCGTATCTCCGTAACAAGTACCTTCTATTTGTGCCGAGTAAACCCTTCACGCTTACCTTAATTACTGGCGTCACCGACGCCTTGGCGAACGTATCAGCGGGAAAACTGCGAGATGGAAGCATTGCGTGACCGCTCTAAGCATTGCCTTCGTTTTCGCGGTGATGGGCCTTTCCAGAAATTGGCTTGCGCACTCCTGTGACGGCTGCAAAGCATTATGAAAAACCAGAGCACCGGCAGAGCGTCGTCTGCTCGTAGAAGCGTTGGCTAACCCCGTTTCCTACAGCGCGCGGGCGTACGAACACGTCGTTGCGGGAATGTCACACTTCATAACCCTGCTTCGATCTGCCCTCACTGAAGAGGCACCACCCAGAGCAACATGCAGACAGGAAACACTAGTATCCTTGACTTATTAATGACGTGAGCAATTGCTCACGCACCCCGAAAAGACCTATTGAATTGGAAATTTTCCTCAGCCTTCGCGGTGAGTCCCCTGTGCTTCGTTGATCACATTTCAGCGTAGCGGAAGCTTTTGTCATTTGTTTTATTGTCAGTACGATTGTACAGCTTCATTATTAGTACTTTATGTTGGGGACTGTCACTCGTGATATCCTTCCGTGCGATACGCAGTGCAGGACCATGCACTTCGCGAATGATGCCCGATTTCCACCCTTATATATGAGTTCGAGCCCCACTATGCTGTGTATATTTGAATACTAATTACCCGTTTGAAATGCTGCATGTGAGAAAGCTTGCACTTGGGATGCTGAGAGTAGTAAAAAGCAACGAAGAGCACGTCCATACAGCGGATACTTCGCATGCAGTAAATTCTTTAATCAGCGTAAAAGCTGCTGTGTCTGCCTAGTTCCTGTTACCATGACTGTGAGTCGGAAATTAACTTAAAAATTGTAAATCTGACTGCGCAAAAGGTCATAACTAGTTAAAAATAGGAAGAAATATACAACGGAATGAGGGGCAGTGTGCATAAGTCAAACAATATTCTATTTTACTGTTTAAGCTGCAGCGATCTCTTGTTTCAATACAGCTTATGACTATGCTAATTTAGTAATTTTTCGTTTATGTAGATGAGTCTCTCCAAGCAGTCCAAAACATACAACCTTGCTTGTCACCTTTGCCGAAAAGGCCAAGGACGAAACATCTGAAGAAGTCGCCTCAGGCGTATTCAGAAGGTAAAATTGTGCAGCATGAACATGCTTAAGGTACTAATAAACACTCACTATCTGGGCCCAGATGGTTTAAGTCCGAAAACAGTGCTGTGCTAGGCTGTTAATGATCTGAATGACTTTAAAACAATGATGAAAGCCTCATTCAGTGTTGCGAAGATATAGATGGCCACCGCAGCGCTTAAATAAGCTTACTATGTGAAAGAAACTGACAGCGTGTGTAGCTTTTGTAGGGATAATTATGAAACTACAGTTAGCGCTCTTTGCCTTGACACAGGGAAAAAAAAGAGATGCATGCAGCAAAATTAGGTGAGGCCTCTAGGTTTATGGTCAATAAAAAGCAGATGCGATTCAACATAACCATACAGTAAAGAGCAAATTGAACACTACGTAACAGCACGAAAAAAAATCTCCCAGGTTTTCCTGTGCATTCACCCAAGGCGACCTGAAGGTGACAGCTGTCTGTTTCTTTTTCTTGAGTCAATTTAGTGCCCCCCCCCCCACTGCGAATGTTTTATGCACCTAAAGTGGCTTTGCACTGATTTACGACTGGAGGCATTCTGGCCTTTCAGCACCGCACCTGGTTCTGCTGGGCCTCCATTATTGGTGGGCCGATCACACCATAACAATGCAGTGTAAAGTGACGATGTCGTCTTATGACGTGATCACGGGACCATCATGATGACCTTACACATTCTGGGGATGCGTGATGTCACGATGTCGTCATGTGGTGCTGCATCACGCGATGATTTTTGCATCACTCCTGTTGAAGCCGACACCACGGGACGCCAAAGCCAACAATGGTGAATTTTCGTTTTTAGGCGAAAACCTTAGATGTATTATCAAACGTGAAACTCAATTGATTGCGTCCGGCGTCGACAACGCCGAGCGCTAGCAGCGGAGTGCCTTAGCCGCTTGACCACCGTGGCAGGTAAGCAATGAGTAAAACGTCTAGTGACTTTCACGTATTATCACATCCTAGAGCCGAGCAAGTGTGTCCACCGCTTTCCTTATTCGACATCTTCAGTGATAATTACGGTTTTTTGCGACAATCAACACAATCTATTCTGCGTGAATGAAAGTCAGAGCGATCAGAAAAAGTGTTTCTTCACAATAGCAGCTTCTTAAACTAGCAAAACCACTCACGGCGCGCGACGAAAGCAGGCGAAAGCGGCAAAGCGTCGTCTCCTCTGACCGCCGGTGCTTCACTCTCCCATAATGCCCTAGAGCCGATCCACCAGGGCAAGGCGCGGCGCTGCGGTTTCTAAATAAGTCCATGGACTTGTCATATGTATTTCTTTGGTGATTGTGGTTTTGCTTTCTTAAAGACGATAGTCTTTCTTGAGGACCTTCGACAGAAAAATTTTGATCTGTCTGTCTGTCTGTCTGTCTGTCTGTCTGTCTGTCTGTCTGTCTGTCTGTCTGTCTGTCTGTCTGTCTGTCTGTCTGTCTGTCTGTCTGTCTGTACATTTGCTGTTTGTACGGCCTTTTTGATACCTCAGACACCAAACGGCCGACCCCATCCGCAGCGCCCATTAATATTGCTCGAGGTTTCAGCGTTCATACTTGTGCAATTGTCAATTAACAAGCAATTATCGAGCATATGTGTGCCTTTATTTTAGAAAAGGCACAATTAAATAATTCTAAGGACCATATCATTCAGCATGCTGCGCTGACACTGCAACGTAATGCTCAAAAAGGTAAGTGCTTCCAACGCTTTGCTGAGACGACACGGTGGTGGCAAATTGCTTGCTTGCTTGCTTGTTCCTTTCTTTTGTGGCTCTCACCCACTAAGGGGGATCGGCCTAAAAGCCGGTGGTTAATGCAAGTCAATACCTATAGGTTTTTTAGACTAGGGAAATATAATTATTCTGTGTTTTGACTGTGAAACGATTTTGGCGCAATGTAAAAAAAAGAAAAAAAGAAAGGGGGTGGAGAAAAATAATAGAATTTGTTGAATATCTGAAGTGTAATCGTTATAGGAAATTCTCCTGAAAGTTGAATCATTGCAGTGTATCAGCTAACTGATAGGTGGTAGTGTGGTTAGTAAAATTCGAGAGTTGATCGCTGACTCAGCATGGTAATCTTCTTGTGTTATATATGAATTCTCAGAGAGCCCCGCAGATGTTCCTGTCTCTGTGTTCCAATGAAGTGGCCCCAAAAGCCTGCCCATCGATTTGCGTTCTACACCTTATCACCTCCGAGACAGTCGCGCACGCCTTCCTTCGTTTTCAAACTGCCATACGGCGCTGGTGTCTAACGTCCCTCGATACGCTCGTTCGCCTCCGCTACACGCTCGAGGCACTAACGCATTGCCTCCAGAATACCTTTCACCAATTTTTTTGCGCAGAACATCAAATACCCGTTGTGTTTACTTTCCCCAGACGCAAGACTATCGTCTTTTGGCGACATTTGCAGTGTCACTTGCAAATTCGGGGCCATTTTTTTTCTATGGGTACTTTAAAACGAACAGGTTTTTTCTATATGTCTTGAGGCTAAGGCATTTGAAGGATTTCTCTCTTGACGGCGATCACGTTTCCGACTTTTGTTTCTCTTCGCGATACGAGATCACAACGTCACCGTACAGTGAAACTGGTGCTCGAATAGCACATTGGACTTTAGATGCTAATAGTAAGAAAAGCGAGAGAAAAAACTAAGTGCACAGAAACCTACCAGCCGAAATTTCTCGCTGTAACCGATATTGCGACACGCGGGAATTATTGATGGCGGATAACTTCACCATAGAAGAGATGCAAATGTTTATGGTGAAATAGTGTCTAATTGTCATATATAATATATTGCTAAAACTAATATTGTGATAAGTAGGTTACACTCTATTTTTTGAGGTATCATCAGGTTGTTGTGATAAACTGGATAGATGGCAAAGTACAATGAAATGGTCACCATACTCCAGCAATGCATACAATAAATGTTCTTTTCTTTGTAAAAAATATCCTTCATTATGCAACATCACGCCGTAAGTATGTTGACGCTTTGTTGACAATATCAGTGTGTGCTTATCTCTTCGCGGCAGTTGACGCACACCTAGTTAGCCTGTGTTTGTCGTTTGCATTGTCGCAGTAGACTAAAAATCCCATCCTTGGGTAAACCTGTGACAATAATACAACCCAGACATTTCTAAACACATCTTCACGCATCGGCATTACATGAATATTGTACATATCGCAGCATATCAGGCAAATTACTGAAATCAATTGTCATTGCGTAGCTCCACAATTGGCATATCAATATTAGAAAGTTAATTACAGACCATGTTGTCCAGTAGCCCCCAACTCGCACTTAGTCCTAACCAAAGATGAACAAATAAAGACCTCCTTTCCATTGAAGTTGGTAAAATAAGTACGCGTTGTTTACTTCTCGACGAAAACGTTTGTTATACGACGCTTAGCCTTGGTGTGAAAAGCTCATTCATAGACAAGGTGCAGCCTGGTGACCCACCCTACTTTTCCTCTAGCTTTTTTTCTCCATAATTACATGTTAAACACCAGCTCCTAAGACATCACAAAAATTAAGGAGACATCCACCTACCCTTTTGATCTCTTTGTAGATCGCCGATAGAGTGCGATGTCATGTTTGCTGTCTCACCATTTTATGCCTGTATTCTCGGTTTTGTTCTACGCGATTAATTAAATACGCTGACTTACATCATTGGGGCTCTTACCAAACAAACGTGGAGCGAAATAAGCTCCGACAAGAAAGACCAATGCGCGTACAACACTAAGTCTCCACGCAATTTAACTTTGAAGTTTTGTAGGGTTTCTGCCTAAACGCTACATTTGGCGTCCGTACTGAATTGTAAAGTTTCAAGTTTTTTATTACTTAAGTTCATTTAGTGGTAAAAAATTGTTCACGCTTAATATTTGAGGTTGTTTTTTGCTGCGACTTCTTTCTTGCAGGTTAATTTCTGTGTTTTTTATATAT